>CM018686.1:14331352-14535384 GCA_009363875.1 Mikania micrantha | reverse complement strand
GGTGGAAGAGGAGGTGGCGGTGGTGGTGGGGCAATAGAGTAGGTGATCTTCTCGGTGACATTCTAATCACAACCAAAAGAACATCGGTTAGTGTAATGATTCGAATGCAGAAACACAATGCAAGTATAAATATGGGTCTGAGGTTCAGTGGGAGTTGTATATAATCAAGATTGGGATTCTGTATTCCTACACATTTCATGTAACGGTTAGACATTATGGCGCCCTTGTTGATTCAAACTGGTGAAGTGTAAGGCCTTACCCAAACTGACCGTGTGTTTGATTGGACTACTCTGAATCTAAATCGAGAACAACAATAATTGAACGTCATATGAGAATGAATTAGATCCATGTCTCATTGTTTCAATTGATTTCGTTTACAGAAAGGATAGATGACAACAATTACCATAAGTCTAGTATGCTACTACAGTAGCACGATAATTTGGTTAATGACTTTAAAGTGTCATACCTTTTTAGTAGCAGTCATGTGCAACTAGAGCACCTCTGACTGTTTGCATTGACCTTATATCGATATCCGTCCAAGTGGGAGATTGTTGGGTTTATATGTATGGATCCGATAAGTTAACATAACTAACCGATCTATGACCCGTAAGAGTTACACATTGGTCAACGAATATTAAATCCAGTTAACTTAATTAACTGGTAATCACGAACATATTTATAATTTATAATTGTTATAAATTATATAAGTTTAGTTATTTATTTAGTTAAACTAATGGTGTTGGGCATGATGTTGTGTATTGGACCTAAACTAATTAGATTAGGCTTTAAGGCCTGAAAGTTAGTATTATAAGATTTAAAGGGATTAATATTATTGACCAATCCTAATTTTTCTCTACCGTAAGCCTCATCGATATTATTAGTATCGATGGTCATCTCTTCGATATTAGCAGCCATGCAACCATATTAAACCGCTCTAATTCATAAACATAATCTTAATCAAGTAAATCCAAGGGAGATTAAACAAAGAAACATGGGAATTGGACGTGTGGGAAACCTAATATCGAAGGAAGGGGAAGCCATCGATATTATGAATATCGATGGGCCTCTCTTGAACCTTAGGTGATCGACACTATCTAATTAAACCGACACCCATAACATGGGATGTAGATTTTAGCACATGTCACCCATGCAAGTGTTTTAAACTTAAGACGACTCAAAACCAAACATAAACCCATTTTCATTTGATCATTTAAGCCTAAGTCATCGATAAGGGTAGTATAACCCTAATCCGATCCTATGGGCTATGGAATTGTCTCACCATAGTTAAATTTAGTTTAACTTAATGATAGTACCAATCTATGATCATTAAGGCATTGAGTTCATAAACATACAATGAAATCATGTGAACAAAGTATCAACCACATGTTACATATGTGCATAACAAGTTGTGCATAAGGTAACATGACACATACATTTTCATAAGTCAATGATTATTCAAAGGCTTCAATCATGCTTTTCAAGATAATACAACACTCTTAAACATCAGAACAATTTTATACAAAGAATAATCCATTAATAGGTTAACACAGCTCAATCAATCAATCAAAGTCTATAACATCATGAATCTTATATTTTATGTATGATTACAATTATATAGGAAGCATATAGAGGTCTTTTTTTGATTTTCTATTCGTACAGGATCTAAGTGTACTGCTGTTAGGTGAGAACATTATCCCATGTTTTAATATTTTACAACCGTTTTTGGGTGGAACACGTGACCAAACATCTTCAAAGCTTCAACTTTACAAATACATTATTCATCACTCTTTTGCAACAATCAATGGGTTACTCTTTCATTTTACTAGATTTACAAACTATTAAACCCTTTTCTACTAAAAATGTTTTATAAATTATTTTACACAAATTGGTTTTATAAACTGTTTAACTCTTTTGAACGAATAAATTTACAAACCCTCATAACCTTTTAAACTATAACTTGTATTTTCAAATAATTATTATGGTTCAAACCTTGTATTTATACAAGGAATTTCTATCAAAGTATTCAATCAAAGGTTTAAAAAGAAGGCACTCATTCATGGGATTCAATCAAAGGTTTTCAACTCAAGGCATTCAATCACTGGTTTTCAAAACAAGGAATTCAACCATGGGTTTTCAATCAAAGTATTCATTCTTCCTAACCGTTTATTCAATCTTATTAACAACTCATAGTCATGGTGTTCATCATTGTGAACAAGCTTATACACATCAAGACACATTCATTCATTCTTATTCTTAATCTTTTAACGTTAGTACTGGGTGATCACAACAAGGTAAAGCGGGACACGTTTTGGTTACGCCAAGGCTGTGGTTAGTGTTTAAATATGTTTTATACCCTAATTGCAGATTGGATGCGTTACGGTAATATGGATTTGCTGCTAATTAACTTTACCAGCATAGTTCATATCGATCGGGTTACGTCAACACAGAGTTGTCTTTTGAGTAAACTCATTAGCACAACTCGTGTTGAATACGTTTGCTGGCTACTGATCTGACTCCAAATGTAATTTGGGACGTGATTAAATGTTGGCTTTTCTAGTAAATAGTCATTTCACTGCTTGCACACGTTATTCTTACTTGATGATAGTTTGTGTTACAATTATCCATGACATTGTTTATGAAATGTTTTATACATATGCTTTACAACTGCAGATTCATATTTTCAAATGTCAAACCTATTTTTCTCACCAACTACTTGTAGTTGACAATTACTTTTCACGTGTTTCAGGTAATCAGGTTTAGAGCAATACAAGGATAACTAAGGAGGCCATAGTTAAGATAGCACAAGATCAAGAAACAAGCTAGGATAGATTAGAAACTCACATAATCCTAATTGTTTAATTATTTTGTCTGAGTCTTATTTTGTAAACATTCTTTTTGGGTCCATTAGTTGTCATTCTTTTGGTAGATAGTTAGAATGCTTGTAACTAAACAAATGTCTAACATTGTGTAACTTAGTAAGGCATTGTGGTTGTTCTTTTTTCAATACTTGTGCATGATTCAACCATTGATCATCTCCACGACATGAATTTCGCACGATGCGTGGGGGTGTGACATAATCCAAGTGAATCAAGCTTGGAACCAACTCAAAACAATCAGAATCGAACACAAGGGATGGATTAGAACATGTGTGAGTCGGGTAATGAGCTATCAGGGTTTCGAGGTGTTAATCGTTTTTCAAACTCATTGATACTAAAGTTTTACTAAAACAAATATGTTCTAAAATCTTTAACTTATAATACTTTGATTTATTAATCAAATAGGATTGAAATACTGAGGAAATTTCCAATCAAAGACCATAAACATGATGATAGTATCGACAAAGGTCAAAGGTGGTTAACTAAGTGTTAACTAAGGTCCAAGGCTACCTATATTAACTTGGAAATTTTCCAAGATAGTAATCGAAGCTCATATGATGATATAAATTAAGATTAAGGGTTGTTCAATAGCTATGGTTTGCAAAAGAACTAAAGAACACTATGTTGAGATCAAAGGGAATTTAAGAGACTAACTAAGTATGGGAGTGTTCATTTTATATTGTCAACACACAACACTTAGTATTATCATGCCATGGATAACAAACTTAGATTATTCTAGTTGAATGATCAAAGGTATTGATCAAATCAAGAGTGAACAAGATCAATGTTGTTATCAAAGAACTATTAAAGGACTTGGTGCTTAACCTAGTTGGGTTAATCCAAGTTCTAACATGATTTAACTTGATGTTTTCGTAAAATAACTTGAATTTTATTAAAATATAATGTTTAATAACATGTGACCATAGTTTAATAATAATCTTCATAACTTATTTTATTAAAATGATATTAGGTAATTTAAAGGATTTTCCATCAAAATAAACTTAACTTTTTATACTTTAAATAAAAATTTGTGAATGATGATTTACTATATAGTTACGTCTTTAATTACCATAAACCTTATGTAGATAAGGTTAAGTCTTTATTAGTAAAGGAATAAGGGATCAAAAGGGGTATGTACCTTAGAACATATAAATGAAGTCATAGTGATGCATTAGCGAAATCATAGGACAGATAGTCGTACACCGAGGCCAAAACCCTATATCAATAAAATAAAAATACTTTTAGTATACAAAACATAATAAATCAACTAAGGTGTTGAAGCTACATAGTCTACAAAGAACGAGTGCGTGTATATTCCTTGGTTGAATCATAAGCAGTACTACACATGTGAGTTCATCCCCCTTTTCTAAACATTTTATTTTATAAATGCGGTGCTAAGAAACATGCGTAAATTATTTTCCTTAGATTATATTTTACATAAATGCTTTAAACTGTGACATCAGTGCCGAAAACGTTACCAGAACAGTGATCTCAACAATAACATGAACAGTAATCAGGTACAAACTATACGTATTTCAGTGTATGTCATATTCATATCATGTATCATTATCATTTCGTGTTATCAAATAGCAAATTCAGAATCATTTCAGAGAAACAAAACTCAGAAACATGGTTCATCAGTCAGATAATTATCTGGTAATACAGAACCATCATGTGATTATTTGTTACGATTTTATTACACATAATCGTATGTAAGGCTTTACAGAACAAAACAACATGGATGTCGTTACGAGAATGCTAAATCGACGGATTATTCATATAGGTGACGATCTGTATGAATATATCTGAAATTTTAACGTTCTGAATGATGTCCAATAATTAGAAAACCATATTGAAAAGTGTAGTTATCGTCGTATTCGTACGGGTGACGATTCGAACGAATACGTGCGACAACTGTACGATTCGATTTTAAACAGTAAATTAAATATTTCTGAAAATTTAAAATAAACGGAAAATGTTTAGTTAATTTATTAGGAATTACCACCTAAAATAATTTTATGAACTCTTGTTTTGAAACCGAGAAGTGTCGTTACCAAAAATGAAATGAAAACGATGTTTTACACGAAACCGAGCAAAACCGAACGAACCCGAACGAAGCCGGGTATTTCTAACCCATTAAATGTGGCATTAATGACCACAACCACCACCACCAACCAGCTCCCACACAAAATTCGTTCACCCCTTCTCTCTCTTCTTTCTCTCTCTAGAAACCATAGCCACAACTCCTTCAATCCTTCACAAAATCGAACGTTTTTGGTGTTAAAACGACCCTTGCAACTTGTAGATCACAGAAGTACAATGGATCTAAGCTTTTAACCGATATATTTGAGGTAAATCTATGCTTTTTGTTCGGTTTTAGGGTCTTGGAAACCCTAAATTCAAACCCTCTTTGAAACCGGCCAACCCACTTCGAAAACCTTAGGGAATCACCACAAGATACACTTAGAAGAAGTTAGGAACTCGTGGTACACCTCAGGGTAGTCACTAGATCGAAGAACCATGGCTGTGGTTGTTGGGTGTTGAGTGGCCGAATGGCCATAAAGCAGATAGGCCGAATGGCATGAAATGCAGAACCAGCCAGCCAGCCTATTCGGCCGAATGGCTAAACACGGAATAGAGCCAACCATTCGCCCGAACCAGCCCTCACTCGGCCAAGAACCACATTCGGCCAAAGCCTAATCGGACCAGCTTCATTCGACCGGCTCCTTTCTTCGCCTGGTCTCATTCGGTTGAGACTACTTCGGCCCAACCTTTATTCTGTCGGCCCAACAGGTCATTCGATAGCCCCATAGATCCATTCGATCGGTCAAATTAATTCGGCTCATGTTAGCATACATGATGTGTGTGTGTGCGCCTGAAATGCATGGATGGGGTACGTGGATGCATGTGGGGTGGTATTATGGGGGGTGTCAAAGTAAGGATCTAAAGTGAGTAACACTAATGATTTCAAGGGAATGGATTTAGTCATGGATTGTTTCATATGGGTATGGTCTAAGTGTATGGAACCAACTAATGAAGCTATAAATTAGGGTTTTCAAAGACAAGAACTTTACCTAGGCTATACTAACAATTGAATGGTTGGGGTTCACTAACAAGAAATAATCTTAAACTTTATATTCTTTCAAGTAGAAATGGTGAACATCAATTGGGTTCAACATACATGGGAATTCATTGAGAATCGAAATCACAGTCTAAGGATGAAGTGTTAGACTTACAACTAACACTAACACTTAGAAAAATCATAAGAACATATAATTACACTAGATAGTTATATGAACTATCTAGGATGGATTATATGAAGAATTGATCAAACAATCATATCGTCAATCAAAAGCTAGCAATGGGCCCGGGATTAATCCAATGGGGTTAACCCAAGCCCATCATGCGTAAATTACACTTTTAAATTTGTTACGTTTTAATAAAAGAGATTAAATTGTAAACTTTATTAAATTACATTAAATGATTTTTATCTAAATGTTAACTTAGATAGAAATAAACTAAAAACGTTTTAACTAAAGACATATAATGATTGATCATGGGATAAGGGTTACTAATGGGTAATGAGTTAGACTAGTTAGATGGAATCTTAGAAACACATTAGCACATAGGACACTTAGTTGCACACCGAGACCAAACCCTAGATACGACGGTTATATATACTTATCGCATTCGAATTCTCTTAAAACAACTCAGGTGCTGAAGAAACATAGTCTACAAAACAACGAGCACGCATTTTGTGATAATTCATTTGCACAGCAACACAGGTTAGTTCATCGCCCCTTTTGTAAACATTTTTGTTTTCAAACGCGGGGCTGAGAAGCATGCGTAAACCTTTTTATTTAAATATGTTTTACGTAAATGCTTTTACTTATTGTATGCTTTATATATACTTGTTTATACTCCTAGACTCCTGTCTAGGTATTTGTTATGCAGAATTTACTAATGAATTAATTAATTACTCTTGTGAGTAATACCTTAATTCTAAAACTCTAAACAAACCCTTCGTCCATCAAGTTCAATTTCAAGAATCTAAACTAGAAGTGAAATCAAAAGAACTAAAGCTAAAGATCAAATTCAATGGAATCTAATCCAGTGTGTGATCAGTAAAACTAAGGATCCTAATCAAGAATCTATAATCATTGTGGAAATCATGGAATTCTATAGATCAGAATCAAGAGAATCAAGGAAATCATAACCGTGTGTGAATCATTGAAATAATGAAATCATTAAGATCTAATGAAATCATTAATGCTTAAGTTATGGTGGATGTCAGTTGTATGTAAATCAAGACCACGTGTAACACACGGAAAGTCCTGGCACAATAGCAGACTCTTGTATTCAAGCTATATGGGCATAACTTAAACTATCAAACGAAATCAAGAGAACAAAGACGATCAAGAATCAAAGGCTATCCTAAAGTCCCTACATGTACAGTAGGCCAGAGGGTCAAGCTGATACGGGCATCATGAATGTCCCGACACATACAAGTAGTCTCATTTTGGGTCATGCCTGATATGGGCCACGTGTGAGAGGGTACAACTTGGACAACCACCAACAACTAAGTCTAAATGATTGAGTCAAATAAGGCCCAATCATCATGTCTTAGTTGTATTTAAATGATTAATTATTAATTTAATTAAACATTTAATATTATATTTCTACAAGTGTTTTGGAGAAATCATGGAAACATGACGAACTCAAGAAATCAGAGGTGATTCAATTTGTGGAAATCAAGAATCTAAAATGAAAGTGAATGGAGTGAAACGCTTAATTATCATTAACAACAATATGCTAAGCAGTCCGGTATGTGGTGGGACGATGGCTGGGGCTTCTCCCATACATATGCCCTATATATAAGCATAGTTGATCGGATAGCATAGGTGGTCGTTGATGAGGTTAAGGTTGTCATTTCGGGGGATCAAGGTAAACATTTTCAGGGTAATCGAATGCTATGAATCAAAGGTATGGGATGAAATGCTTAATTATCACCAGGAACAATATATTATGTGGTTTGGTATGTGGTGGGACGGTGGCTGGGCGGGCGGTAAGTTCGACCCTATATATGCCCTATATATAAGCATATTGAACTGGATGGTATAGGTGGTTAATGGTGAGGTTAAGGTTGTCATTCAAAAGGTTATTCAAATTCATTTTTATAAAATTATAGGAACTCACCAACCATGTGTTGACTTGATCTTTTTTCCATGACTTCTCAGGTGATGAACATGTCAACTAAGAGTTTATTACTTTTGGACTAGGATGCCAGATAGAGGACCTAGTGTTTTTGGACCTGCATATTTTTGAAGCATCATTTTACAGATTTATTTTGTATATCTTGTGCAGATACAAGATAGAAGAATTATGATGTTGAACTAAACTAAACTAATGTAATTTAACTTTGTAATTCTATTTTCATTTAGCAGTTTCTCATTTATATATATCATGTGCAATGTAAACAATCTGATCATTCCGATTATCATTCCTATATCGCACCCCGAGAACCTTCCGCCTGACGGGGAAGTCGATCAAACCCGCCGGCTCGGGGTGTGACATAAACTTCCTTATGTTTGTATGTATAAATGTTATCCTACATTATGTCTAGGTAAATTTTATGCAAGTTTCACAAAAGGTTGTCTACTTATATACTAAGTGGATGGTTGTTACATTTTCAAATAAACATTTTGACGAATCAAGTAAAAATTTCAATGACTCCATTAAACATTTTCAACGAAACTATTGTTCAAGTTCAACGAATCAAAGAATCATTTTTAATGAATCAAGTATTCAATGTTCAACCAACCTAATGTTCAGTGATCAACGAATCAAGTATTCATTGTTCATCGAAACAAGTACATTTTTCAACGAATCAATGAAATCATTTTTAGGGGAAATTCCGGGAAATATCAAGGATAACATGTGTGAATGAAACTAAACGAACCAAGGACGAATCTAGACGAAAGAAGAATGAAACAAAAACTCTCTATTTCAAGAAGTCCTAGCTAGATTGTTTGATTTATAGGTCATATGTTTGATGATATTTACAGAATCCCTTTGATTGCTAGACTAGTCTACTCGAGTTGACCAAGGCCCAATCATTAGGACTTAGTTTTTATTAAATGTTTATCTATTCATTTTTTAAGCACTTAAATCAATTGTTCCACATTTTCCATGGTTTTGCGTGTGTGTAACGAGCTTAAGGAAGCAAGAGGGTTTCAAATTCAACGAATCTAACGAAACTAGTGTGATGGATGGTAGGGAGTGAAATGCTTAGTTATCATTAACAAAGATGTTCTATGTGGTTAGGTATGTGGTGGGCTGGCGGTCGGACTGGCAGTAAGCTTGACCCTACATATGCCCTATATATAAGTATACTTGACTGGATAGTATAGGTTGTTGTTAGTGAGGTTAAGGTTGTCATTTCAGATGTTCAGTGTTGTCATTTCATATGTTCAAGGTTGTCAGTTCAGTGTGTTGGGTGAAACACTTAATTATCATTACTAACAATATTTTATGTGGTTCGGTTTGTTGTGGGCTGGCGGCTGGGCTAGCAGTAACTTTGACTCTACGTACGCCCTATATATAAGCATACTGAACTATATAGTATAGGTGGTTGTTAGTGAGGTTAAGGTTGTCACTTTTCAGGTTTTTTCAAAATCATTTTTAATAACAAAACTATATTAACTCACCAACCAAGTGTTGACTTGGTCTTTTTGCATGACTTCTCAAGTGACGAACATGTTTAAACTTAGGAGTTCGTTCTATTACTAGGATGCCCAGATAGAGGACCTAGAATTTTGGATGTGCATATTTTTGAACATCAATATATGAATTATTTTTTGTATATCTTGTGCAGATACAACATTGATAACTCATGATTCTTTTACTAGACTTACATTGTTAAATTATCGAACATAACTGATGTAATTTAACTTTGTAATTCTATTTCATTTAATCTTTTTTCATTTCATATCATGTGCAATACAAACAATCTAATCATCACTATTATCACTCGATATCGCGCCCCGGGACCATTCCGATTGACAATAAAGTCGATCCAGCCCGCCGGCTTGGGGTGTGACACTTCCCAGTCACTGAAATCCAGAAATTAGAGGAAGAATTCTAGAATCATTCAATGATCGGCGCTGACTGCTTAGCTTATACCGATCGGTTTCATGAACTTACTTGCTTGCCTCCCAACATGTTTCCTAAGGAAGCAGCATTGATTGAAAAATATATCAAAGGTTCGGTTCCCCAGATTCGGGGAAGGGTGACTACTGCAGACCCCACTAAACTCAAACATACCATCTTGTTGACCACCAAGCTTACTGATAAGGTATTAAGGAGTGGTATATTGTCAACAAAAACTCAAGAGACTGTGAGCCATAGTGACCTCAGTGCCCCTAGTAACTCGAGGGGTACCAAAAGAAAGTTTTTTGGGAAAAAAACAACAAAAGTTCCGACTAAAATTAGCCAGACTAAACCAAGAGTGAAGAACTATGATGCAGCTACTCCTGAAAGGAAAGCTTATGCCGAGCAAGCACCTAAATGCAACAAGTGTCTTTTCATCACAATGGACCATGTCCTCTTTGTGCGAACTGTAACCGAGATGGAAACTACGCAAGGTACTGTAACTTTCCTGTTCGTCAACCAAATCAAGCACCATGACAACCCACACAACCAAACAGGTCATGCTTCAAGTGTGGAAGCCATGACCATATCATGAGAAATTGTCCCAACAACAACACCCCAATTCAGGGAACAAAGTTAGGGGAGAGCTTTCCAGATTGGTGGAACAGAAGTGATGCACGATGCAAATATTGTCACCAATATGTTTCTTCTCAATGATATATACGCATCAATTTTATTCGATACAGGAGCAGATCAGAGTTTTATCTCTCCTGAATTTGCATCATTACTTTCGTTGCCTACTGTAAATCTAGAACATCCCTATGTCATTGAACTGACGAATGTCAAATTGTAACATCTTATCTCGTATACCACTAATATTGTCCACTTTTTGTTTAGGGTGTAGCAAGCATACAATTTTTTTTCACACATGCCTT
The DNA here is from genome assembly GCA_009363875.1 of Mikania micrantha. Lineage (NCBI taxonomy): Eukaryota > Viridiplantae > Streptophyta > Magnoliopsida > Asterales > Asteraceae > Mikania > Mikania micrantha. Next base: position 14,524,424 of record CM018686.1, on the reverse strand, counting down.
TCTCATAAAATAAACCTATAATCTAAGATACTTTATTTTACTAAAATATATATATTAGGCTCTTGATTTGTCTTACAATATAATCTAAGATATTTTATAATCTAAGATATTTTATTTTACTAAAATATATATATATTAGGCTCTTGATTTATTTTACAATATAATCTAAGATATTTTATTTTATAGTATAATTGAAGTGTATGTGTATGTATATGTATATAATTGATTTGTTTTACAATATAATTGCGGTGTATGTGTATTTGTATTGTTATTATCAATGTATATATCAATCAATGGTTTCTCAATGCTATTTTTGTTATATGATAGCAAAATAAATTCCATAAAATACGATTTATCAAGATGCACAATGGCTTCGTGCCTTCTATCAATAAAAGTTGGATTACACATCCAAATCGTAAATCAGACGACTACCAGCAAGGACTCGTATATTTTATTGAGATGTGCAAAGATTTTGTTGACAGCAGAGGCTACGTTAGATGTGCTTGTGCAAGATGTTAGAATTCTATATTAATACCTTATATAAAAAGAAATATCATATGCATGCGTCTGGAATCTGTCGGACACACAGAAGATGGACTCATAATAGTGAAAGTTTAATTAATTACACCAATAGCAAACGATGTTATACCAACAAATGATATGGTTGGCGTTATCGAAGACGTTATGGAGGAACGCATGGAGGAGGATCTCAATCTTGATGAAGTAACGGGAGATGAGAGCATCGCCGCATCGGTGTACGTGATGACTTTGAAGACCTATTAAAGGAAGTTCATCAGAATTATATCCTGACTGCACTAAGTTTTCTTCTCTTGACTTTTTAGATAAGTTTGTTATGTTTTGATCTATTTAGTTAAGTTTTTTATAGTTTTGTTATGTTTTGACCCATTTAGTAAAGTTTGAGATAACTTTGGTATGTTTTGAACATTTGGTAAAGTTTTAAATAAATATAGTTTTGTTTTGTTTTGGCCCACTTAGTAAAGTTTAAGATAACTTTGGTATGTTTTGAACATTTGGTAAAGTGTTGGATAAGTTTGTTATGTTTTGACCTATTTAGTTATGTTTTGTATAGTTTTGTTATGTTTTGACCTATTTCGTTAAATTTGATCACGTTTCAACCCATTTACACAAATCTTAGATTGTTATTGTTTTGGTATGGTTATTTGGTAAGTTTTAGCAAACTTTGTTACAAGCATGTTGATTTATTGATATAGTTTTAAACTAACATTCCTATTAACTTAATTTATGATTTATTTCACAGGACCAAATTGAAGGCTTGTTTCAAGATCCAAGGTTTATGAACCAACTCTTACAATGACTTGTTTCACAACAGAAGAAACCAAATGTAAATGGCGAAGATGATTCAGATGAAGGAAATGCGTGATTGTAAACGGGATTTGAATGTTTTAATTAGGTATTTGAATAGTTTGAATGCATTTGTAATTTATGCAATATCAGGTGCTACAAAAACCAGGAAATGCGATTTTTAAAACCGCTATTTTAAAACGGTTTTCTAACTTGCCGCGACATTCAACTTTTAGTGGCGATACAAAATCGCTGCTAATGATCAACACAGACATTTTACAAACATGCATTAGTGGCGACATCAATAGCGGCAACTGGGAGCATTAGCGGCGACCAGCTTTAGCAGAGACACATTAGCGGCGATGTTTTGACCTTTAGCGACGTTTTTTTGTGACGACACATTAGCGGCTAGTAGCGGCGATTTTCACCATCATTAGCGGCGATTTTTATCGCCCCTAATGCTGTGTTTTCTTGTAGTTCTTGTCCTTATACCCTTCCATGTAAAAATTACATTACTCATATATACCAATTTTATGGCTATTTCAATTGATTATGATTATGCGATTGATTGCTTCAATGTGTTTTTTTTGTTATATGTAACTAAAAAATTCTTGAAACTTAAATACACGTACTAGCTTTGAGTTAATCTTATTGCAACAAAAGGATGTTACAAGACTTAGTTTGAAGAATTGGTATTTACACGTCTCAATTAAAAACTTTTGTATATAATTGATTTTGAATCTTCGTTAGCTATCATATATCCAAAAGTAAAATTTACATTTTTCTTTACATAATTAATTTAGAGTTTTTTTTTTTTTTTTTTTTTTTTTTTTCACACGAAAATGATGTTTAGGGAAAAACTATTTACCAAAATAGTGTTACTTATAAAGTATTTACTAAAATGATCTTTATAATTTGGTTTTCATTTATTGCTTAAATAAATAGTTTTTAAAAAACATTATTTTGGTAAATAGTTTTTTTTGACACGCTAATTTGGTTAAAAGCTTCTTTTCATTATATTTTCAAATTACAATCGTTTTTTTATTAATTTGGATATCATATAATATTATAAACTTGTAAAGAAAATTTTATAGAAAAAATGTGTGTAAACTTTCTGTCTTTAGAAAATAATAATGCATTAGGATTTGTATCCTGTGAAAACTTGATCTTTGAAAGAAAAAAAACCTTAAACCTATCAGGGTCGTCGATATAGAATTTTGTAAATAAACATGTGGTTCATATTAAAGTTGCATAAAAAAATTAGTGTATTAATAAACAAATCCATTTTAATATTTTTAATGTGAACCATATGTTTATTTCAAGTATCCAAATTGACGACCCATATTGGATTAAGGTTTTCTCTCTAAAATTAGGTTTTCACATGATACAAAACTTAAAGCAGTATGTCTAACGAATCTAGACTCTATTAACATTAAATTTTAGCTACAAGTTTAAATATAGGATTAGCTTATTGTTTTTAAAATATGAAACAAGCTAGCTTTTTAAATAATCTTAAAAAAAAATACTTTCACATTATGTACACCCATAGATCTACTCATTTCAAACAGAATTTACAACTTCAGGAAGTATCTAATTGTAAAGATATAAAATTGTTCATTAATAAAAAAAAAGTTTTGTACCAAGCTATTGCTTAAGAAAAAACTATTACCAAAATAATGTTTTTATTTAAGTAATAAATAAAAAAAAAATTATAAACACCATTTTAGTAAATAGTTTTTGAATAACACTATTTTGATAAATAGTTTATCCCAAACATTATTTTGGGAAAAAAAAACCTCAATGAATTTGTTATTGCTATTAACAAAGTAGTAGAATTTGATGAAAAATAGAAAGCTTTTGATTTTTAATGTTTGAATATTATTAAAAATTCACTTTTTTGAACAAGTAACTAGTAGAAAGGAATAGATCCTTCATGAATCAGAAATCTTGGTTTGGCTTTTTCTTAGGTTTAAATTTGTTAAAAAATATTGATTTCACTTTTATGTTATAATACATTTATTGTTCATTATTAAAATTTTTATGATTAGGAAAAAATCTCATGATTTAGATGATGTTTAGTTATTAGTTTACTACAAGTTGCAATACAATGTCAAGAAATAAGGATGATTAAATGGTCATTCAAAAATTGAATTTTAGGGGTGCTCAATAAATCCGAAATCCGAAAAAATCTGAAACACGAATCGTATCCAAAACCCAATATAACACATCCGAATTAAAGATTCGGATATTTAGATAGATTCGGATATGCAAAATCTTGTTTATTCGGATCAGATATTTGAATTCAATGTTATTCGGGTTGTTCGGATTATTCGGATGAACAAAATAGGTTTATTCGATTTTTTCGGGTTATTCGGATACATTTGGATCGGATTAACAAATTTCAAATTCGGATCGGGTTGGATTTCGAATAGTGTCTTAAAATTTTCAAATCTGAACAACCTATCCGAATATCCCAAATAAACCGTTATCCGACCCGATGAACATCTCTATTGAGTTTCGAATCATTTTTTTTGTAAAGCTTTTGATTTAGAATTTTATTTTTGCCAAATATTGATTTTAAGTTGATAATAGTTTTAAATGTTCTCATACTTTGTATTATGTTAGCAACATATTATTCAAAAACAGCCATGGTAAATTAAATTATGAATGAACCATAATTACTACTGCTATGACACAAGAGCTTAAGAAATAAGCCACAAGAAGTGTTTGTGAGAGGTAGGCCTGTAAACGAACCAAACGAACACGAACACATGCATGTTCGTGTTCGTTCATTTGAACTTAACCGAACACGAACACGAACACTTTAACGAACATGAATTTTGTGTTCGTGTTCGTTTATTAAGAAAATGAATATGTTCGTGTTCGTTTGTGTTCGTTCATTAATAAATTAAACGAACAGTTCATGAACATAAACGAACATAAACGAACACAAACGAACTAAAATAAATGAACAAACATAAATGTACATTTTTTAACACCATTGAACAGTCATAAACGAACATGAACACTATTGAACAAACATAATTGAACAAGTATAAAGGAGCACAAATTACAAGTCTCTTAAATGTAAATACATATCATTCGTAAATTAGTCCGTTAACCAAATAAAAACTAACATTACATAGTTAACGAACATTAACGAACACAAATAAACGAACGTAAATAAACGAACATAACGGAACTGTTCATTAACATAAATAAACGTACACAAGGGATGTTCATGTTCGTTCATTTAATTAAATGAACACAAATTTTATGTTCGTGTTCGTTCATTTATTAAATAAACGAACATAAACGAACTTCTTACCGAACAGTTCATGAACTGCTCGGTTCGTTTACAGGCATAGTGAGAGGAGAAACAATACAATCAATATAGAATGTAGATGGTGTGCATATGTATTTTGGGAAAAAAAATTGGATGAAACTTAATTACAACCGAATCATCTCAACAAGATTCAAGTTAAGACGGAAGATCTAAGAAGTAAGGCTATTAAACTCGAGGAGAAACTGATTCAATAAGAACAAATTTTAAAGTTTAATTTGGTTGTGTGTTATGATAATTGATAATGTTAGTTAAATTCATTTCAAGTGAAATGACATTGTATTTTCCTATTAATAGTCCAAAAAAGGAAATTTTAGGGATTGTAATTACGTATTGTGGATTATTATTTTTGAACGGCAAACTACGGATCAATGTCATGCCTTTTCATAGCCTAAATGGATCCTCGGAACCAACAACACACGTGTTCTGATCACAGTCTACTACCAACGCCCAGGTGTTGGCATGCACTGAACCGAACAAATCCACATGTCCCTATCAAGAAAACTCAATATGTAGTAAAACCCTTATTAACTAATTTGGTCAGGATTCTAACCCATGACCTCACAAAGTCTAAGACTTATGAGATTATGAAGTACCAGTTGAGCTATGAGCTCATTGACAGATATTGTGGGTTATTAAAGATGATATTAAAAACCACTTTAAGTGTGTGAAAAACACATTGGGAATGAGACAATTTTAATATTATTGAAGAATTTTTTTAGTCATTAAATGTATATGTATTAGAGACTAATTTTTAGACTATAATTAAATGTATTAAAGACTAAAAAATTATTATAAGATAGTCCTTATATTGAAATTTTTTTATAAGAAAATCATTTTCTGTCTTTTAAAAAAATCATATACAAGACTAATAATATGACATCTAAAATTGTTTTTAGTCCTAAAAGGAATATATTAAAGACTGAATTTTTTTATCCTATACTAATTATTAGTCAGTAGATCATCTTAAAAAGAATTCAATTGTCATAAAACCAAAAGCCAATGAAACATATTTGAGACAAAATACCGAAGGTTTAAGGACTAACTTTCATTCATTAAAAGCATAATATCAAATACTGATTTTTAGTCGCATAAGAAATGTAATTGGGACTGAAATAACATGTTATTATGTAACATATTAAAGACTGAATGTATGTGTATTAGAAACTAAATGTTAGTCGTTGATGGTCTCGTGTATTGGATATTGACTTTTAGTCACTAATACTACTATCTAGGGCAAAATCATTCTGTGATGACCATTAAATACTCATTTGACTACCTTAATTTTCCTACGACTAGATACATTGACTATCTTATATGTTTTCAACAGTTAAAGAAATCATATTATGATTCAAACACTACCTTAAACCCAAAGATGAAGTGACTGTCAAACTTTAATCAAATCAAGGATGACACATCCATTCTAAAGTCCTTTTCATCTACTTCTTGCAAGCATTGTCATTGTATGGTTCCCTCCCAGTAATGGAACAAAAATTGTCATTAACAAACTATATATCTGTGAAACCTATATGATGGTGATGTTGTTCATCAATCATACCATGATGATTCACAAACACTTAACCCAAACTTTGATCGTGTATGTTTAGGCGATTACAACACTTGAATTAGTTATTCCGATCGACAAACACCTAAGAGTCAACCTTAACAAATGTTATATTCATGTCACCAACTCCCAGTTGTTGATACTAAGACATAAAACGCAAATCAAAGTTTTATGGAGGAACAAACTTAATATTTCCACCATGGGTAATAGAAACCTCTCATAGTTTGTATCCTCCTCGTTAAATCTGTTATCAAATGACTTTAAAGGACAACACTTTGACCTCTTGTGACATTTCTACTCTATAGAATTGACTGATTAATTCCGAATTAGCACTTCGTAACCATACGTTAACGAACAGATTTTGTTAGAAAAGCCATTATTTCAATTCTTAAGATAAGTGTTTGGCCAAGGTCTCATTCATAGAAGAGCTGAAAAGAAGCTAATATACATTCCACCTAATACAACCATGTAGTGAGTGTTGATGAAGTCAAGAATCATAATAGCAAAGAGCTTGAGACATGCATAAAGGATTTCACGATCCTTGGAGAATTTAATGAATTGTTGATTAGAATTCAAAAGAGATCTTACGTTAATTCGCAATAATTTATATTTGATTATGTCACGAGAGTAATACGAAAGATAATTTAATTTAAGATCGGGAAGGACCATGAGTATCCAGACTCTGGCTTACACGAAGATTAAACTATAATGAAGGATCCTACCTCAGTTTGAGGAGTTTAGGTTGATTAGCAGATATCTGTTTATAATTCGTATCCTTATCAAGTAATGATTTACGCGGTTTGTGACACCCCGTAAAATCCAGGTCAACATCTTTCATTATTAAATTTTTATTTAATTGATATCTGTACACGTGGCACTAGAACTAGTTTAATTTAGTGTGACACATGGCATGACAGTACGAACACTGAGACAAACACGATAATTCGGAGAATTATCGCAACACGCATACACGTGTCTAAGAAAACACGCACGTTGGTGATTGTCAAAGCACATCGTGTAACAAAACACTAGAAACCTCACGAAATGCCCGAACATTGAACTTGAAAGTTCAAATGAGGTCGAACAATAGTCCGTAAGCGTGAAAACGGCGAAGAACGAGTCAAACCATTGAAATTGGGCCTATTGGGCTCTTCTGGGACTCGTCGCGGTAAGCTAAGGACCTTGGAAAGACCCATGGCAGTACGCGGCGAGTGGGCGGGGAGTTTGAACTCCCAAATTTCTTCGCGGTACGCCGAGCATCTTTTTGACCTTCTCGGCGGTACGCGACGACATCCAGACGCCAAATCTTTATAAAACCAAGACAATCATGCCTATACTACCACTTACCATCATTATACTCGGCTTCACACTCCATTTCCCGACCCTATCATCTTCTTTACCACCTGCAACACTCCAAGGAGCTCTAGGAAGCCATTGAAGACCATCTCAAAGCTCAAGACTTGAAGTGGGAAGCTTGGCATTCTTCTTTAGAGTTTGAACACCAATTCCACTTTCAAATCCCTACAAAAGCTTGCTGTTCAGAGGGTTCCAGAGTTGCTACAACAACATCTAGGAGTTACAAGGACTTGACAGGTGGTTCTAATGTCCACTTCACACTAACAACACACACAAACACACTCACAAGGCTTAAAACCCACATGCAAGCACTAAACCATCACATGCATGAATTTCTTGGTGTATGAATCTGGGTTTGTTGATTTTTGTATGTATATTGGTGATCTAGAATGATTTGGTGATATGTTTTGACGATCCATGATGATGTGTGTATATACAATGCATGATTTGTTCTTTGATGATCAAAATAACGACATGCATGTATGATTTATAACTTGTCGGATGATTTTGGATATTCAAGTATGTTGTTGATGATGTTAGTAAGGTGTTACATGATTTGATATTTCAAAATGGTTAAAATGTGGATATATGACGAACTTGCCATTTTTAGTAACTTAGTTACAACATGATGATATGGATGGGATTATGAATATGCATGTGTATGGTTTGGTTATTTGAATGATAATATGATGTTAGAATGATAAGAGATTTGGATTGGGATTGATTTGTGGCCATTTTAGACCAAGTTACTATATTTAGTAACTTTTGTGGCCTAAATATTGATGAATGATAATTTGGTCTAGATTGACATGCCACTACAAATAAAATGCCATTTAGTGGCACACGTTTTTAGTGGCATTTAACTTTTTTACCACTAATATAGGTTTTAGTGGCACTTTTTATGTGCCACATTTGCATGACCCATACTTTTAGTGACACTTATTATATATGCCTTTAAATTATTTTTTTAGTGACACTTTACGTGTGCCATTCTTAATCAATATACATTTTAATGTCTTTTAATTTTATGACACTAAATCAATTTAACACTTTTCATCATTAATATTCTCTTTCAAAATTTTCTATAAAACATTCCCCACCATTTATGCGGAGGTAACTAATGGCACTTTTTTGGCTTTCTGTGGCACTTTTTTTGTGCTACTGTATGGCATTTTTTGTAGTGTGTCTAGATGATGATTCATGATAATATATGATGCTATATGGCATGAAAATGGATTAGGAGAGCCTAGAATAACCATTTGATTGGTATTTGTCATAGTTAATATTTTTAGTAACTTTATTATGTGAGATATCGATCTAGGGATGCTATGTATGTTTTGAGCAAGATAAATGGTTTAACATGATTAGATATGATCATTTCATGATAAGTTAGATGGTTTCCGATGATAACCATGCTAGAAATTAGAAACTTTCCTTTTTAGGAAAGTTTAATGTGCGAAAACGACTTGTATGTTTATCTGACTACTTATGACAATGTGCTATGTGTTAACATAATCACGTAGGATTAACGAGCATGCTAGAACTTTAAAAACGATATGTGTTATAGGACTTGCTATAAATGGAAACTTACTATAAATAGTAAGTTGTCCATAAACGCGATTTGCGCATTTTGCACACGACAAGCACAATCACAAATGTTACACTAATAACAACTGACACACGATTCACCAACGGGTCGTTGACTTGACACGGTCAAACATGGTCAATGTGGACCGACACGGACAAACAGAACACCCGAGGGTTGTTGAGCACAAACATGAGCACGAACACAAACACACTCAAACTCACGTATGGTATATGATATAGGTAGCCGGTGACCGATCACACTACGACGCGGGAGCTTACGCTTGCATTCTCTCATTTTCACTAAGGTGAGTTTACGGCCCCTCTTTACTCTTTTACAAGCTTTTCAAGTAGGGGGGAATACTTGTTGAAACGAGTCAAACATTTATGCTATTACAAACATTTTTTGTGTATGTTGGTTTATTAGACAAACATTAAGTGTTGTAATAGTAACAAGCCCTCACAAAGTCTTACCGTTAATGTACGAACAATGATGTGAGTTTGACTAGATTTGTTTGGGTGTAACGAACCCCACATGGCACAATACTGACCGGAGGTCGGGACACATGAAATCTCTACCTGTCTTGCTATGTTATTACGAGACATAGCGGATGCAAGGACTAACAAGTCTAGTTCGGTAGTGACGCACTGTGTGACATCCAGTACCTGATTGCCGGCAAGTCCGTACGATACGTGTACTTTCACTATTTACTGTGTGTAAATACAATGTGTAAATAGTGTGTGACAACAAAACTCAGATAACAAGCAACAGTTGTATGTATTTAAGTGAAAACTTTAATACTGTAGGTACAACAACTCACGATAAACCACAAGTTTTTTGTATTTAGGTGAAAACCTAAGTACAGTTAATACAACGAATCAAGAGAAACAACAGCGTACAAACAAACGACAAGAACATATCGGTTGAGATCTGATATCCATAGATGACAGGAATTAGATGGCCGATGACTCAGTATGAAAACAAGATGAATTCAAGGGGAACAATGTGAAAACAAGAAGTTTAGTTGAGTTCGTCAGTGAGGAAACACAATTTAAAACACAAGTTCAGTATCGTTTCAGAATAACAAACTGACAGTGTGTTTGCGTCGGTGACGATTCACACAAACATATCTGTGAGTTCAATGTTCTGAAACGATGACTGAAAAGTAGAAAACGAAAGTCAGAAAGTAAAACCATCGTCGTGTTCGTTCGGGTGATACGCGCGAAGGTGACGCGATTTGACGAAACAAAATCGATAAACGATTCGAACGATAATAAAATAAGGAAAATAAATACAAAACATTTATTAGGAATCACAACCTTTAAAACCTAAAAGCAAAACCATTTTATTTAAAATGCGTAAAACACACGCGTAACGTTCCGGAAACGCAACGAAGACTAGTACCGAGCAAACGAAACGAACCCGAACACCCTCAGTGTATAAATACACTAAATCAACCATCTTCCTCATTTTCCCCCCTTCTAATCTCTCTCTAAAACCTAATTCCCTGATCTCTCTCTAAGAAGTTTGAACTTCAAACCCTCATAACTTAGCCATTTCTCAACCAAATTACTCCATTTTTGAGCCTAAACGAAGCTCTTGATCTCCTCTACAAGGAAGTACAACTGATCTGGAGTAAAACCCACAAAAATGAGAGGTATGGAGCTGCAAAAACCATGAAAAACTAAGGTTTTTAACTCTTTGTTTGACCCCAACCCTAACCGGTTTAGAACCTTTTTCTCTCGAACCTTATAACCATGAAAACTAGTCATAACATACACCGCCACTGAAAACACCACTAAACTTGGCAAGATCTCGAGCTGAGCACCATGTGGTGCCGCCGCACAGCCCACCGAATGAACCCTGGCCGAAAGGGTTAGAGCCGATAGAAGGAGGGCCGACTAGCTTGGGTTATGGCCGAAGGGACCTGGCAAATGAGCTGCGGCCGTATGGAGACCCTCATTCGAACCCCCACATTCGAACAATCTCATTCGACCGAAGCTTGCCATTCGGTCTAGCCTTCCTCATTCAGCCTGCACCAACTCCATTCGACCCAACATCTTCATTCGGTCCAGGGCATTTGGTTCGGCCTAGCCATTTTCACAGCACCATCTCAACTGGCCTAAGCCCATAATTCGGCCCAAAACCTTTTACTTTGGCCCAGATTTATGGCTTTGGCCTGTTATCATTTGCTTCGGCCCACACAACTCATATGGCCTGTTTATTCAGCCCATGTGGTTGTCTTGGCCCAAGAGGCTGGTTCGGCCCATGATACCTTGTCCGGCCCATTCATTCAACCCATGGCTTGGTTCGGCCCACGTCATTAACATTGTAAACACAAACTTGAAATCCACATTAAGAATCATGCATGGGGATTGGATAATGATCATATATTATTACAAAGGTGGTGAATATTGGGTTTAAGGAACTTCACAAAATCTAAAACACTATGTTTTACAAAGACAACATGTAAAGATTTAAACTATGAAACTAAGTTATATTTATAACTTGAGTTGGTGTGCAAAGTTCCTAACAATATAATTAACTATCATATCTTGAAATATTTTGAATTGTCAAGAATGAGGTTAAGTCAAGCAAGAGTAATGCAAATCAAGTATTTAACCACAACTAAATCTGTATACTAGACTCAACCTAAGTTGATGAAGTGCTAGTATAATTCATAACAAGTGCACAAAGGCCGAATGATGACCGAGACTTACGAGTGTTAGCCAACTTTAGTGTTAACACATACACACACAAACATCTATAACGTATACTCATAAGTTACAAACAACATGAAACCAATACAGGATCGTGAAAACTACAACAAATACAACAAAGAGCGTGTGCAGTTCCTGCTAGAACTAAGTCAACCACAACAACTACAAGGTGAGTTCATACGCCCCTTTTCTAATCTTAACTGATTTTACTCTCGGGGCTGAGAAACATGCTAAATCTTTTATTTATTTAAAAGTTTTAGTACAACATATCAATTATACTATGATTTAGATAATATTGTTTGACTTATTATCGCTTATCATTGTATGCATACTTGTATGATCATAACATGAATGAGATAGCTAGGATGAAACATGATAATGTAGCTTCATGAATCATCAACACAATAGAATAATGTAGTTGTAAGATTCTATCTTATAACACTTAATTATTCTTACATGAACAAACAATGAGATTATCACAGTTGAACATGATGACAATAGCAACAACAAACAAGAATGATATGAAGATAATATATCTTCATAATATCATTCACCACTGGAGTTAGCTAAGTGTAATAGGCTATAACACTATGGTTACAACTCAGTGAAGACTATGAGATAACACGAAACAAATATCATCCACCACCTGAGTCGACTAAGTGTAGTAAGACTAGCTCTTACAACACTGTAGTGGCAACATGGTGACTATATGGAACAACAAGAATGATAATCATGATAACGTACCTTCATGATAACAACATCATTCACACAACAAATAACATTGTATAATAAGACAATATCTTATATAACTTTGTTAACAACAACGAGAACACAAAACATTGAGAACAAACAACATTGGTGAACACAACAACAATTGATTACTATTGAACTGTCTGTATTATATCACAACAATCATGTGCCATGTATTCAAGTTTAACATTGTAAGCCCCTCACAGGAATCGCTGACCAGTTAGTTTGACGCGACTAAACCGACGATAGCATAGTGGTACCATAGGTTTGACAAACCTCCAGCTCGTAGGGCTAGTATGTTGATCGTATTGAACATTTGGCCGGTAACGTATGACCGGTGACAGGGAGACAACAAGTCAGGGTCTGGTAAGCGACACATGGTGATATTAATCCACATTGATAATTGTAATTAATCCTTCGATCCTATTGACTAGTAGACCGAGGAATTGATTTTCTCTCATGTCACATTAGTGGTAATAGTTTCGTTGAAGTCTATGGGAACACAAAGTGGTAGGGGTAAATCGGATGCATTGTAATCTGATTACGTGAGGATTGCAATGGATTCCTTTTAGGCTCTATGCACCTCAAGCAGAGAACATATATCTATTGGTTAACTAACACTTCTATCATTAGTATTGACTAACAGTTAACACCACAAACGAGAGAATAATAACAAGGATAAGATTAAACTAATCTATTTTTCTTAACACGTTGAGGGTTTATCAATACTCCGGTTTGATAACTAAACCCCTCTTACTATATTATTCTACATATAACACACTCGGTGATGAACACAAACAAACGGGGGAATATCAAACGGGATGAACATATGAGATGAAAATGGGTATCTATAGTTGTATTGCGAGTGGTGTTGAGTTCTATTAGGTATGTGGTAGGATGTTGGCTGGGGCTTGTTCCCCTACATATGCCCTATATATAAGCATAGCAAATAGGATGAGATACTACTTGTAAATATAACTATGGAGAGACCATTGTGTGAACAGATGAAACAAACATAAGCAAGTATCATGTATGACATTGTGACTGTGAATGTGAACAAATCAATGTTTTCTATTACTAAACTTATGAGCTCACCAACCTAGCGTTGACTTTGTTTAAATGCATGTTTTATCAGGTGACGAACAGGTTTAGTCACCAGACATCAGGAACATAGCTAGTGGACTTTTAGGAGACCTAGCTACATTTTGTGTCGAGCATACTTTTTAATGACAAAACAATGAATCATCTTTTGTAGATCTTGTACAGTTACAAGATAGAAACTCATTGATTCTTTTGAAAAATTTACTTGGTTAAATTATGAACAAAACATTGTAATTTAACTTTGTAATTCTATATCATTGTCATGATTAGCATTTCTCATTTATACATCATGTGCTATGCAAACAATCTGATCATTTTGATTATCAAACGATATCGCGCCCCGAGAACCTTCCGCCCGATGGGAAAATCGATCTAGCCCGCCGGCTCGGGGTGTGACACACTGACACTTGGAGCCTAGGGCTCAGGACTTACATTTTAATAAACGGTATGACACATATTTTCGTATTATCTATGTATATCAAAACATGTGAACTCACCAACCATTGTGTTGACACTTTTTCTTAAACTTGTATTCTCAGGTAACTAGCTGAATGGCATATGGATAAGGAATGCACCTAGAGAAATGAGCATGGGACCCGCATGCATTTATATTATGTCATTTGATCAAACAGTCTTATTTCTATTATGTATTAAAACTATGTAGTGTCTGACAATCTAATATCCGCTGTTTAACAATTACATTTCCGCTGCATGTATTAAGCTTATTATTTTCTGCTGCGAATTAGTTTGTTAACATTTATGACAAACAATGTATTTTGAAAACACATATAGAGTCATTCTATATGACCATGAGCTGTGATTCTAGCCACATCACACCCATGTGGACTGACTCCACAAATGGGAATTTGGGGGTGTGACATAATGGTATCAGAGCCTTGGTTATAAAGAACTAGGTTTGCATGCAGTGAACATAGACTATAGCCATTGCTCAACATTAGACACTACGCTTAGAACTTGCACAATAATATGTTATCATTATCTGTTACTTACTGATTTAAGATTTCAGGATGGCCAACATCAACAACGATGAGAGAAACCCGGGGAAACGACCCGCATAATACGAGTTGACGGAGGAGGACCGTAAGAGGATTCAGGATATCGTATCCCAAGTGGATGCGGAAGAGACTGAGAGAGCGCGTCTAGCGAAACGCGCTAGATCATGGAGTTGGTTCTTTCCGACTGTGTGGGATTGGATTGTGGAGGAGTGTACCTCTCCAACGGCTGCAAAGTGATGTGCCGAGCGCACATCGAGTTCTGGCACTTGGTGTGCCACTCTCGTACTGGATATCTACTTGCATTTGGTGGTGCTCCTATATCTTGGAAATTAAAGAAGCAGTCTGTAGTATCACGATCTTCCACTGAAGCCGAATACCATGCAATGGCCACAGCAGTGAGTGAAGTATTGTGTGTTTGTTGGCTATTATCTGAACTGGGTGAACCACCTATAGGCCCTACTATTTTGTACTGTGATAATCAGGCTGCTAGACAAATTACTAACAACCCTGTTTTTCATGAATGAACTAAACACGTTGAGATGGATTTGTCATTTCGTACGAGAACATTTTGAGTTTGGAGAAATCAAGCCCACTTATAATGACACCAAAGCTCAAGTCTCAAACCTTTTCACCAAACCTCTTGCACACGTTGAATCGTCTTCTTGTCAAGTTAGGTATTCGTAATCTACATGCTTCAACTAGAGGAGATGTATTGGAATTGATTATTTGTTTCCTTATTATTATTTGTTTCCTTATTTAAGCCTATCAGATCGGATTGTATTTGATATATATATACCATTCTTTATCAATGAATTATCATAATTAGATACCAAAACTAATAACTAGTTTCGTATTCTGGAAAAAGATAACTTTGCTAATGGTAACTCATTTCTTATCTCTCATATTGGTAATACGTCACTTAATAACAATATACATTTATAGGATGTTCAAGCTATCCCAACATTACCAATAATCTGCAATCTATCAGCAAGCTTATGGATGTTTTGTTTTCCGAACCTTATTTTTATATTCAGGATCGAACAATGAAGCATATTCTTGGGGACGATGTGAATGGGATTATCCGTTCTTTCAAATAAACCAAAAGCTTTGATGGCCATCTCACGATGTGATGTTAAGGCCTCATATGAATTATGGCACTCTTGGTTAGGACATGTGTCCTTTGATACTATCTTTATTTTAAATAAATTAGGCCATTTAACGATTACTTATGATAGAAGAAGCCAATTTTTTGTTGTCATTGTCAACTGGCTAAGGCACACCAGTTACCTTTTGATTGGAATGAAAATGGGCCTCCGATATATTACTCGATACATTGTGATTTGATGGAGCGTTCACCCGTTTATTATGCTCATGCTTATCGTTATTATTCTATATTTATTTCACTTTTTATGTGGTTTTATCCTCAAAAAATAAAATTTTTATTTTTGTGGATATATGTATTGTATTCGGTAGATTTGTTCAAACATAATTTTCTAGAAAACTAATGGTTTTTTCAAAGTGATGGTACCGGGTTTGTAAACCACAATGTGAAAAAGATTCTTGATGATAATAGGATGTTCAGCAAATTTCATTTCCCTATACTTATCGTTAGGGCAAGGTTCTCCTAAAAAGTCTTTTTTTTTTGCCTAAGAAGGCTAAGAAAGATTTTTAAAAACTTGAAAACCGACCCAAACAAACTCCGATTGAATTCATTTTTACATCATTGGAACCGGCCTGTAATTTTCTAAAACCTAGACCTTAAATCATAAACAATAAACCATAATAATAAAACCAAAATTATAAAAACAAACCCTAAACCTAAAGGTAAAACTTAAAAGCTTAAAAAACATGCCTTAAAATCCAAACTCTAAAACTAGTTGTTAAAGCTAAAACCAAAAATCAAATATTCTAGGATTCGATTAGACGGTTCCAATGTCATCAAAATGAGTTCAATCAGAGTTCATTTGTGTTGGTTTTAGAGATTTTAAAAATCATTTTTAGCCTTCTTAGGCAAAATTAACTTTTTATTTGATCCTTATCCTTTATCGCTATGCTTTTTATTGGTAACGTTTTGCGTTCACGCTTTCAGTTGTGTTGTCTACATCATAAATCGTTTTCCCACTAAATTATTACAAAATAAGTCACCCTTTTAACTTATCTACAATCACGCTCAAACCAATGGAAATTTTTGAGCCTTTGACTGGCAGGTTTACTCTATTTACGGGATTATGTGGTTCACAAGCTTGCACCGAGAAGCCTGCCATGTAATTTTATTGGACATTCTTCATAATATAAATGGTTATCAATGTGTTGACCCGTATAGCTCTCAGATTTACATTACCGCCATGCAAAGTTTGATGAGATATTTTTCCATTTTACTAGCCAAACGTCTTCATCCTCTTTGGTATGTTACAAGTTTCTAATTATTGGATGAAATTGCTTGTCTTACTGCTACGGCCCCACCTATCAACAGTACCCACTTTAGTTTTGTGAAGATCCCATATTCTCCCACATGTGACCAAGCCACCATCGACAACTTCCACCCCTACAACCCCGCATGTTCATGATGCCCAAGTACAACTACTTGAAACCGAAGCCCATGTGCAACTTTCCCAGCCTCTTGCATCTAAAGAGGCTCCACACACATCAACTCCACTTCCGATTCCACATATTTCCATGTCACCTGGTGAAGTTGTGTCACCTCAACAAAAGGTCTCTATGGACTCAAACAAAAACCACGGGATTGGTTTAGTCGGCTAAGTACGTCTTCTCTTAATAATGGCTTCAGTTGTAGTCGGCCGACATGTCCTTGTTTGTGTTCAAACAAGATTCCCAAATTTATACTTACTTTTCTCTAATTTTGATGACTTAATTTTAACATGCAGCAACCCTCAAGAGCTACGTTCCTTTATCATCAAACTACACAATGAATTTTTTATTGAGGATCTTGGGGATCACAGTTATTTTCTTGGACCTGAGGTTTGTTGGGAATTAGAGTGGTATTCGGTTTGACTTTTCGGTAAAACGAGTTTGACCATTTAATATATATTAAATCCGTATTTAATATTAACGCAGCGGAATTACGGTTTCTAACTTTTCACTGTTAAAATTCCCAATCAGGATCAATGTTACAAAACATACAAACACAGATAATTTTAACCAATCTAATCTACTGATGAGAAATGATTATACCCTTTTGGTTAATAGTTAACCGTTTGAGACACCGAGGTTCAATGAACGAATGCTAGAACAAAACACGAACAAGTTCCTGGTTCACAACAGAAGCAAGTGGTGTTATGAAAGTAGGATGAAGATGATTAATCTTCTCCTAGTTTCTTCTTGCACCAATCTTTTAAAAAACCCATCTTTCAAGAACTCGGAAGAAAGAAAAAAATTGAAATCTTGTATGTGTGTGTGTGTTTTTCTACGGCAATAGTGAGAAAAAAAACTTAATATTAAACTTGGAGTGTAAATCTAGACAACATGATGGCATGCAAGATACAATCTTTCTAAATCCAAGAAAATATTCTTAAATGATTTTATTACATATTATCATTATTTAAATAATAATAATAATAATAATAATAATAATAATAATAATAAATAATAATAATAATAGTTTAATTAAATAAATAAATAATTAAACTTATATAATTTATAACAATTATAAATTATAAAACTCGTGATTACCAGTTAATCAAATTAAGTGTATTTAATGTTCGTTGCCCACAGTGTAACTCTCACGGGTCACAGCTCGGTCAGTTACGTTAACTTATCAGATCCGTTCATAAAATCCAACAATCTCCCACTTGGACGGATTTCGATAGAAGGCTAACGTAAACAGTCAGCGGTGCTCTAACTGCACATGATTGCTCCTAACAAGGTATGACACTTTAAAGTCATTAACCAAATTATCATGCTACTATAGCATGATACTAGACTTATGATAATTGTAGTCATCTACCCTTTCTGTAAAAGACATCAATTGAAACAATGAGACATGGATCTAATTCATTCCCAATCAAAGCCTTTATGACTGGCAGTTACGCGACAACGTTTGACAATGATCAAAGAATGTCCCTTAGTAAACGGAAGTTCTACGGTTATTCTCCCATGCATGCGATCACGTGGTCCCATTCCCGGGTATTCAACCGAATGAATACTTCATGTTAATCGAAAGTGGTTGGGCCAAATAGGAAAAAGGACGGTATGAGGGTAGCCATGAGAGTTGTTGGTTCGCTTAGATCAAAAAGGTTTCAAGGTTCGCTGCCCAGTTACATCTCCCAAAGGTTCGGCCATCTCTTGTTATCAAGTCTAGGTTCGCTGCTATTCAACGTCTAAAGGATCCAAGGTTCGGCTACTGAGGGTTTGGTGAACCTGGGTTCGGTTGCCTTGAGAGGTTCGGCCAAATCAGAAAGAAACCCAGGTTCATCCCTACATCGGTTCGTGGAGCTATGAGGTTTGGCCAAGGTACGGTTTGTCTACAACCCAAGGTTTGCCTCAACTAGGTTCGTGAGGTCCTAAGGTTTGCAGCCCTTAGGTTCGGCCATCAAGGGTTCGGCCATAGGGCAGAGGGGTTCGTTGATCAAGGGTTCGTGGCCAAGGGTTCGGCTATGGAGAAAACCCTAGGTTCGGTCCCCTCCTTCCAGGTTGCAGAAGGTTCGGCCACATGGGAAAAGGTTCGGCAGATCTGGTGTGTCACGAACCTGCATATTCTTCTTCACAAAACTCAATCCCAGTTAGCTGTTGTTCGACCCCATGACTCCCTTACACTCATACTAACTAGATTAATCAAAGTAGTAACCCTAAAATAGCTTAACACTTGTAACCATATTCACATGAAATGTTTAGAAGAAAACCCAAAAATAAAACCATAACTATACCTCAAATTTGATGGGTGAAAGCTCGAATCCTTTGTACTTCCGTGATCTACGTGATGAGATGGTCGTTTTGACACCAAGAATGCTTAAAATGGTTGAGAATTGGGTGATTTCTTGTAGAGAGAAGGTAGAGGATTTCTAGAGAGAGGGAATGACGAAAATCTTGAATGAAAATGGGTTGGTGGTTGTGGGTGTAGACATAAATGCTTCATTAATGGTTTAGAAAATACCCGGTAGGTTCGGTTTCGCGTAAAATGTCGGTTTTCCCGTGGTTTTCATAACAAAGTGACCCAATCTTTAACGTAAGATTTATAAAATTATTTTAAGTGGTTATTCCCAGTAAATTAACTAAATATCTTTCGTTTGCTTTAAATTTTCAAAACTATTAAATTTACTGTTTAAAATTGAATCGTATAGTCGTCGCGCGTATTCGTTCGAATCGTCACCCGTACGAACACGACGATAACTATACTGTAGGTCCTTAAACTCTTGTAGGTCCTTAAACTGATCAAGATTCAAACTTTATCTCTGTAAACATCATCATTGATCTCTAACAAGTGCGGAATCCAAGTTAGAAACACGAAAGCAAGTAGAAAAATGCAAACTTTATAAATATTGCAAAACTTCGAGTACAAGCGCCTCAATACGTCTAGAGAGCGTATGCCTCGGGATTCCAACCTAAACCTGTACAAAATACGTCTATTTATACTAGGCCTAGGTGTACACGAAATCTAGATACAAAAGGTTCGAGTACACGATCCAGGTTCGTGTACACGAACCTGAGTACACGAAAATCATCCAAAATCTCTAAAAACTGAGTGTTGACTCTTCCGTGTTGACTTTGTCAGTCTTCATCGTTGATTGGGCTCTACAAACTCCCCCTAGACTGGCGAAGTCATCCAATCGGAAGAGTAACTTTGTGTGGCCCTGCTCCAGCATACAGCTTCAGCTTCATGGCATAAGCAACAACTCGTGTAAATGGCTTAGCCAGCTCATCATTTCCGGAATGTACTCGTATAGGAGAGTTGTGCAGCTTCATCATGTCATCTTTACCATACTTCAGAAGATCCATAGGGTCAAGAATCATGTCGATGTCATCAACATCATCTATATTCCTAAGAATAACTGCAGCAAGGTTCAGATCATCAAAGTACCATGACAGAAAATTAGCCAAAGAGTTATCAGGAACTCTTGGCGAGACGGGCACTGCTTGCACTACATGAGGAGGAGGGTACCTATAGTACACCCAAGGCTTCTTCGTCTTTGGATCTATGATGCACGAAGAAACAAAGCGTCGTCCCTTTGCCGTGCGCATGACAGGGAAATTCTTCTCACACTAATCTTTGATAAACTTTGCGAACAAATCAGCCTGTGAGTCTTTAGACGGGTTGAAGAACATAGCCTTGTCAATGCTTCTGATGTCTACTTTAGGCAATGAACAAAAATCTTTTGGCTTCTTGTAGAACTCGACCTTTCCACTCATCCGTTTCACCAAGTAGATATCTCTCGGTTTGTCATACATCCAGCAGCATATATTTGACCTGTCGTTACGAACCGCGAACAGGTTTCTATCGTCCGAAATGAATGTATGCTCTGGATTCTGGTCGCCCACCTCTTTAAACCAAGCAGCTTTATCTACAGGAGGAGCAGGCGTCCAGTCTTTCTTTCGATCAAACCAGCTATCTATCACTTCGTTCAGAGAAGTGATCTCATTTCCCAAAGCATCAATGTATTTGTAGGCATACAAATAATCGATATAGGGGTCATCAGATACATTGCCAAGTATTATGTTTTCCGGCTCTTCTTCTACAGATGCCTCTGTAGAGGACTTGGCTTGATTCCCCTTTTGATTGCTTGGTGACCCAAAGTCAAAGCTATCTGGAAGATCATCAAAGAAACTGTCAAGCCCGGCTCCAGTAGTCTCATCTGGTTGAACACAATCACCAAAAAGGATGTCATCTGGAATATCTCCAAACAGATCATCATATAGACCAGAAGGCTTCCCGGAAGATGACGGATTCCCAGAGTCTCCACCTTGATCTTTGTCATCAGGAGGACCTTGATCTTTATCTTTGTCATCTCCATCCTTGTCATCTTTATCACCTTGATCATCTTTATCATCTTTGTCATCCTTTTCATCTTTATCTTTCTTTTGATCTTGTTCATCATTTCCATCATCATCATCACTGTCGTCACTATCATCGCTGACGTCCATAACTTCATCTTCAGATTCAGAAACTTCTTCTCCTTTCAGTCGCTTGATATCCTTTTGCATCTTGTGGTTCTGCAACAAAAGAATTTTGATGAATCTTGCGTGAGCCTTGACCTTTCCCCTGCACTTGTTCAGATGAGAGCATATCTTGATCTTTCCTTCACGCAGGTTCATGATCATTTTGTCTTTTATCTCCGCATCTCTCAATAACTGATAAACTCGCTCCTGAAGTCCAATGAGATCCACAGGCACCTGCTCTGGCTCATAGGGTGAATCGGAACGCAAAGGAGATTTTCCTTTGCTGCTTCCGGAATGGGGTGAAGGTGATTTGGTCTTGGTTTTGGTTTGAGGCGGAATGGTGACTGATGGACGTGTGGAGGGAACTCGGATGATGAGTTTGGTTTTTGAAGGTTTGGATGTAGGTTTGGGTTGTTGTGGCTTAATGGGTTGAGAAGGTTGAGGTGGTTGAGGTGGTTGAGTGACAAGTGGTGGTGAAGGTGGTTTTGTGACAATTGAGGGCGACGGTGGTAGTGTGACATGTGGTGGTGATGGTGGTAATGTGACATGAGGTGGTGATGGTGGTTTGGTGATGTGAGGTGATGAGGGTGGTTTGGTGACAAGAGTGGGTTTAACAGGTGCCTGGGTCATGACAGCAGTAGCAGAGGAGAAGGATAAGCTTGAGAGAATAGACTGAAGTCTTGGGTCTTTTGCCTTTCGTGCCATCGTCTTTTGCCTTTTCTTCTTTGGCGAAGATTCTGGAGTGGGAGTATAATCAACATCTTGAACGTCTTCCCTTTCTTGCCTTGTGAGAGGTGGCCCCACTGGGATAAAATCTTCACTTGATGAAGAAGAAGAAACATCAGCTGCAACTTTTGTAGCTTTACTTGCTTTAGCTTTAGAACTTGTAGCCTGAGTGTCATGCTCTTCTGCCACTATAGCCACTGGGGTTCCTGGCATATCCTCATCTACCCCATCTCCTACAAATCTCCCAAACTTGATCAAGGGTCTCTGACCGGTGTATTGCTTCTTTCCGCGTTTATTCATCTTCATGTATCCGAAAATGTCATCGCGCATTCTCTTGATCTCCAAAGTACCAAGAGTGGGGGTCAAAGATGGATACTTCTGGTTGATGATGATCTGCACAAATCGAGGGAATGCCAAGAAACGTTCCTTTCTTCGTCCCTTGATATTTGCGTACATGTCGATGAAGATCATCTTGGAGTAGTTGAAATCCATTCCAAGTGCTAAGGCCACCAGACAGGAACTAAGAGTCTGGTTCAGCACATCGTATCCACCCTTCCGTCCAGAGAGACACTGTGTCACTACGTGAGCCAGATATCTCCAATATGGATGCAGTAGCTTCTTCTCAGTGGGTGGATATGCGCCTTCATGTCCCATTTGAAAGACAGTTCGGTTCACCAACGCTTGATCAAGCTCCACTGGGTCAGAATCTTTGTCTCCGAACTGCAGACACTCTCTGATAATCTGCTCCGAAATGATGATGGGGTGACCCTGGATCTTTCCAACGATAGTGATGTTTCCATCTGCATCGACACTTTCTTCCACGGTGCTCCAGAAGCTCCTAACAAAGTCGGTCATAATGGGCGGATACTCCATAATGGCATAGTTGATAGGCGACAAAATCAGTCAATCCACCATACTCTTGAACTCTGAGTGTTTGGCTGGAGGTTCCCCAAGAAATGCTGTCATGTTGTGATCATGCACAAACCTTAAGTCAGCCATCTGAAATAGAAAATGATCAAGTTAGTTCAACAAGTCAAGTATACGAAATAGAAGCCATACACGAAAAATTGAAATATTTTCTAAGTGTTGATCACTTCTCCTCGGAACAACAGGTGTACACGAAACAGATCAAGTTCACGAAGTAAGTTGTGTACACGAAGTGTGTTGTGTACACGAACTGAGTTGAGTACACGAAGTGTGTTGTGTACACGAACTGAGTTGAGTACACGAAGTGTGTTGTGTACACGAACTGAGTTGAGTACACGAACTAGATCCTGTATACGAAGTTGAGAAATTTCGTGTACTCAAAATCCTTAGAGAAGTTTATCATTTTGGCTCCTTAGAACTTCTAAACCGATTCAATATACTCGGAATTGAAAGGCGACCAACATATTCATGAATGGCCTTTCAATTTTAAGCATTTCAAGGTCAATTTGACCATAGACCTTCTGTACACGAAAATCGCGTACTCGAAATTTTATTTTGACCATAACTTTCGATTTCACGGTTAAATCTTGATGAAAATTGATACCTAGGGTCGCCTATAGAGGATCTACAAGATAGCCGGAGTGGAATTTTGAGATCAAGTCTAGAAATCGAGATCGCCTCTAAAAAGAAGTTTCTGTACTCGAAAATGAAAAACTGTGTACACGAAATGAATGGTACTCGAAATTAAATGTGGTTGGACTATTTATAGGGTTATTTCGAGTACGCATGTTTCGTGTACTCGATTTCGAATACACGTTTATTTTCTTATTTCAATTTAAAATTCTAACTTTTCTAAAATAAAATAAAATAAAATAAAATAAAATAAAATATAATATAATAAACTTTGAACAAGTTTTAAAGTTTAGTCGGTTCAAATTTGTGGGATCAAATCTGTTATCAAAATTTTAACTATATTAGTTAATTTCTTAAAGAAGCACAACCTTTAAATAGCTATTCCCCACCAATTATTTCCACTCGTTATTCCATCTCTTAAAAATCAGTTATATGATCAAGTTTTTCTGAAAATATCTTATGGGAAATTTGTGATCAATTAGATTGTAAGACTAGATTAATATGCAACCTATCAGTCTTGTTAAATCCTTTGTTTCAAACTTTGATTGTGTTTCAACGAACTTCAAATTATTTTGACAGAGTTTTAAGATGAGAAAAGAAAAGAACAGATCTAGTAGGTTTAGAATCAAGAACAAGAAGGGGTTCTATCATCTTGTGCTCATTGGCATCTTTTATTTTCTGATCTGCAGACACATTGGCCTTAACGTCACACATCCAGTTCTTTGCTTACGCAAAACATAGAATGCTTCAGTAGGTATTTCCCGCTCTTTGTTTGCACAAAACATGGAAAATACCCGAGTTTTTCAAACACAATTTCAAGTTTATAGAAACACAATCTCGTTTTGATTCAAGGATTTAAACAAGAAGTCAAATAGTTGTCACACGTTTCTAGTTATCTAATGATCACAATTTCACACTTATTTATCTATTTATATGTATTTTAAGTTTGATCAAGTCTGATTATTTAAGTTTTGAAAAACTTATTTCAACTTCTTAGCATAGAATAGATATTCAAGGTTGTGATTCCTTTTGAGATCATAATAAGATAGTGAAATTCTGATCCTTAGAGATTATTTCACTTCCCAATTTGATCGATTCACTTTGCTTGTCCAAATAAAATCTTTTTGTATTTTCTTAAGTTTTTGTAAAGTTAAAATTTAAAAATGTTTTTGTA
Organism: Mikania micrantha; assembly: GCA_009363875.1. Classification (NCBI taxonomy): domain Eukaryota; kingdom Viridiplantae; phylum Streptophyta; class Magnoliopsida; order Asterales; family Asteraceae; genus Mikania; species Mikania micrantha. The sequence continues at coordinate 14,499,096 of CM018686.1, read as the reverse complement.
ATTTTCTTTGAATAGCTAGAGACAAAATCTCCTTTTCTTAAGATTTCAAAACTTAACTCCCCCTAAACTTATAGATTATCTTAGACTGACTCAAAAACCAACCAAAAATCTTTTTGTTGTTTTTGTAAATACTCTGACTCAAAGAATGAAAAATCTTTTTGTTGTTTTTGTAAATTTTCTCCCCCTAAATTTGTGACTATGGGAGGACACAAATTTTAATGTATTTACAAAAATGCTTTTAATTAAAGCTTATTAATTTGAGAGAGGCAAGCAGGTGATGGAAGCGTGCTGTATCAAACGGTTTTGTGAAAAGGTCCGCTAGATTGTCATCAGTGTGGACCTTTTCAAGATGAATCAGCTTTCGTTCGAAACAGTCACGGATGAAGTGAATCCGGATGTCAATATGTTTAGTTTTGGAATGTTGTACCGGATTCTTGACGATCTGTAGGGCTGCTTCATTGTCACAATAAATAGGAGAGTCAAGAAAGTTCAAACCGTAATCGAGGAGTTGTTGTTGCATCCAGATAACCTGAGAGCAGCAACTGGAAGCAGCAACATATTCGGCTTCTGCAGTGGATGTGGATACGGTCGTTTGTTTCTTGCATTGCCATGAAACAAGGCGATCTTCCAGGTACTGACACCCACCAGTGGTTGACTTCCTATCCAGGTTACATCCACCAAAGTCACTGTCTGAGTATGCAAATAATTGAAACTCAGAGTTCTTTGGGTACCAAAGACCGAGTTTAGGTTTCCCGACTAGGTACCGAAAGATTCTCTTGACAGCTATGAGGTGAGATGCTTTCGGATTTGCCTGATATCTGGCACACTGACATACTAAGAACATAATGTCTGGACGACTAGCAGTCAGATACATCAGAGAACCAATCATCGAGCGATAGAGGTGCTGATCAACATCTTCACCTTCCGAATCCGAAGTCAGGATAGGACGAGCAGCCATAGGAGTGGACGCTGGTTTTGACTCCATCATTTTGAACTTGTTCAAAATGTCCGTGACATATTTTCCTTGATGAATTAGCACGCCCTTAGAATCTTGCTTTACCTGCAGACCCAGAAAGAAGGTCATTTCTCCCATCGCACTCATCTCAAATTTCTTCTTCATTACCCATTCAAATTCCTTGCACAACGCTGAGCTGGTGGAACCAAATATGATGTCATCCACATAGATTTGAACGAGAATTAAATCATCCTTATCTTTGCGAACGAACAAAGTCTGATCAATGGCTCCACGGGTATATCCATTTGCAAGTAGATGATCTGTAAGTGTTGCATACCACGCTCACGGTGCCTGATGAAGACCATAGAGAGCTTTGTCTAATTTGTAGACGTGGTCAGGGAACTGAGAATCTTCAAACCCAGGAGGCTGGCAGACATAGATTTCTTCTTTAACCTTCCCATACAGAAATGCAGTCTTCACATCCATCTGATATACAGTGAAGTTCTTATATGAAGCATAAGCCAAGAAAATCCGTATGGCCTCAAGTCTCACAACCGGTGCAAAGACTTCTTCATAATCTATCCCCTCCTGCTGATAAAATCCTTGAACGACCAGTCTGGCTTTGTTTCTGATAATTACACCAGAATCATCTCTCTTGTTTCTGAAAACCCATCTGGTTCCTATAGGCAATTTTCCTTTGGGTAGAGGAACCAGATTCCAAACCTTGAGCTTCTGAAACTACATCAACTCTTCTTGCATTGCCTCAACCCAGCTGGACTCCTTGAGAGCCATTTTGACATTCTTGGGTTCAACCTGCGAAATAAAACAAGAATATAAACAAGAGTTAATAGGACCTGATTGACTTCGAGTGAGTGTCTCTTCAGGCAACGCGTTCTGAATTGTAATGGATTTGCTTCGAGTAAGAACGCCTTCTGAGAGAGGTCCAATAATATTCTCCACTGGATGATTCTTGTTTACACTAAGTGTTGGCACTTCTTCTACTGCCAGATTATCTAGCAGGTTGCTGATGTTGTTGACTTGTTCTTCACTTGAAGAGGAAATGTGGTCAATAGGAGCAGTTTCACTTGCTTCAGCTCCAGGATCCACACAATGTTCCTCAGGAATGCTATCTGAGAAGAGTGGATTATCAAAGGTCTGGTGGGAAGAGGATGAGATTTGATCAGTGTCAGGAAGAGGCTGAACCGACTGAGAATTGTCTGGTTCTGATGGAAGAACTTCATGAATTGGGGTTGGCTGAGCTGGAGGGGCACGATTATACATTCCTGGAGGGTCAACTGTCAGATGACTAGGATCACAAGGAACATAGTCAACCCTGTAGTCCATGTCATCACCCGTGGAAAATTCATCAGCTTGCTCAGATGCTCCTGTGTTCTCAGATGTAGTACTGAAGGGCCTAAAAGTGGAGTCATACTCAAACAGCCAGTTTGGAGCAGAACCGGCATCAGTAGAGTTCATTTCTTGCCAATCAATGTAGTATGATTCCACAATCACCCGAGTCTTCTTGTTATAAACTCTGTATGCTGCCTTTTCAGACGAATAACCCACGAAGTAACATTCGTCTGCCTTGTCATCAAACTTGTGATTAGGCTCAGTATGAAGAAGAGTACAAGGACATCCGAATGACTTGAAATGGCCAACTTTGGGTTTCTGATTGAAGAGAATCTCGTAGGGAGTCTTCTGATGACGCTTGTTTAGTAAAGCTCGATTCTGAACATAGCAAGCAGTGTTAACTGCTTCGGCCCAAAAGAAAATAGGCAGCTTTGACTCCGACAACATTGTTCGAGCGGCCTCTATAAGTGTTCTGTTTCTTCTTTCAGCAACTCCATTTTGCTGAGGAGTTCTTGCTGCACTGTATTGTCTGGCAATTCCTTTCTCATCACAGAAATCTATAAGAGTCTGATTTCTGAATTCAGTACCATTATCAGTTCTGATTATCTTAACCTTCAGATTTCTCTGATTCTCAATTAAGGTAATAAACTTCTTAAGAATCTCAGGAGTCTCATCCTTCTTGGCCAGAAAGAATACCCAAGTGAATCTGGAATAGTCATCAGTTACTACCAAACAGTATGACTTCTTCCCGATGCTCATAACATTGACTGGTCCGAAGAGATCCATGTGAAGAAGTTGTAGAACTGACGAGATATAGTTGAACAATTTAGGCTTGTGAGGTCTCTTGTGTTGCTTCCCTTTGGCACAAGCAATACATTTCTCAATGGTGGAGAAGTCCTTTGAGGGCAAGCCAATAACATGATCTCCCTTGGCTAATCTGTTTAGATTCTTCAGATTTACGTGACCCAGCCTCCGATGCCACAACAGACAATCATGCTCCGATGCCTTAGAAAACAAGCAAGTGTTCTCTGTAAACGAATCTGAGTTCATGTTGATAATGTATGCATTGTTTATCCTTGGAGTTCTCATCAGAATCCACTTCTCAGGCACCACAAAACCAGGCTTAAGAATAAGACACTCCTTGTTTGTGAAGTGTGTTGAAAAACTCTTGTCGCAGATCTGAGAAACACTCAAGAGACTGTGATTGAGCTCTTCAACATAATATACGTCTTCAAAACTAAGAGTTCCATTTGTGACCGTGCCTTTCATACTTATCCTTCCTCCCTTGTCTCCTGCAAATGATACATATCCTCCATTGAATGGTGTAACTTCATGTAACTGAGAAAAGTCCCCAGTCATGTGCCGGGAGCAGCCACTATCTACGTACCAAACATGTTTGAGCTTACTTGGCCGTCCCTGCATTTTACACACAATCAGTGAGAAATAGGTACCCAAACCATAACAGATTTAGGTACTTTGGTAATGGAAGAGACTTTGTCCTTGGGTTTGGGTTTGGGTCGGTTTTTGGGTCTGCCTGAGTTGTACCTAATATGTTTTGTCATGCTTCCACTGCCCTGGTTAACTGGTTTTGTCTTATTTTTCAAAATCCTTTTTGTTTGCTTATGAAAATTAGATGGAGGTTTGTTGGATTTCTTAGGTCTTTTTGCAGTGGAAGAAGTCTGAGTCTGTGTCCCCTTCTGAGAGGTTGCCTTATGCTTGGAGGATGGTAAGGTCCTCACATGTTTATTAACTGCTTTAGCCTTAGGGATGACCTTCTGATTCTTCCCATAGAAGAATTCAGTAGGTCGGTGCAGACAATATCTAGCAATGTGGCCTGGTTTCCCACATGCATAACAGCAGACCTTTTGGTGAAATTCAATTGGGTCAAAGGGCTTTACATCACAGTTACTTTGACTAGAGAAAGAGGTGGGAATATAAGGTTCACAGTTAGGATTTAACAGTGAACTTTCATCTTTGGTAATTGTGGAATGAGCCGGTGCAGTCTGTGTTGTTAAAGGAGAGAGAGTTGATTTTATAGCAAATGTTTTCTGAAAATGTTTCGGCATATCATTGATATTAATGTTAATTTCATCAAATTTTCTAACAAAATCAATTTTTGGAACAAAAGATGATTTGCTTGTAGATGATGAACAATCTGTGCTCCTCCCTGCACTTCTTTCTACCTTCTCCTCCTTTAAACCTGCAACACTTAGTTTTTCTGCACAAACCTCAGAATCATTAGTTATAACAGGGTCAGCTGTAAGCACAACTGGTTTGGTGGGAAAATCACAATCATGACCAGAATCCAATTCCAAGTCATCAACGGATGTGTTGATTCTTGGCATGCATGAGTAATTATGGTTAAAAGGTGGTTCACATTCATTATACCCAATTCCACTACCCCTCTTTTCCCGGAATCGCATTGATGTCATATTTTCTAAAATCTTGCTTGAATAATCAAATCTTTATCATTTAATTGATGATTTAGAAAGTTGAGATTTGACTTGATCCAACTCTAGAGTGAGTTCATCGATTTTTCGTCGAGCTTCTCGATAGTTGGACTCTTTGTCACTTAGAAGTTCTTTTAGCCTTGCCACATCCCGACCCTCGGCTTCAAGTTTCCTTTTAAAAATTCCTTCATTTTTAAGAAATTCTGAGTTAAAGTATTTAAGTTTGTTTAATTCTTTGATTAATGATTTATTGTGCGACCAGTACTTAAATACTTTATTTATGCATGAGGTAGAGCAAAGATTTTCAGTTACCTCCTTCTGCTTGTCGTCCACTTCAGCCATGAAAGCATGACTCAGAGTCAGTTCCAGTTCCTGCACTTGATCACTCCAATCATAGGAGTCAGTCTCCTGAGTCACCAACGCTTTAGATGTGCTAGCGCTTCCTCCAGCAGCTGTATTTCCTGACTTCTCTTCAGGCTTCTTTTCTCCTCCTTCCTTAGCCACCTTTGGCTGCTTACATTCCCTGGCAAAGTGACCCGGTTGGTCACAGTTATAACATCGCAATTTTGACTTATCAAACCCAAGCTTTTTCCCCGGAGCGTTTCCAAAGCTGTTTCTTCCATATTTCTTGATGAACTTCTTTGCTCTGAACACAGCCATTGCCATCTGCCATGAGATATCCATTTCTTCAACATCAGCTGGATTAATCTGCTCTAGATTGTCTTGAGTGAGACTTGAGGGTGCCAATTCCCCTGCTATAAAAGCATTGTAGCTATTCATGAATCCCTTAAATAGCAGCAGATTCTCTTCACTTTCTGGATTGACTTACAACGATGTTACGTCTCAAACGGTGATGAATTTTCGCAAACCCATAAAAGAAGAAAGTATTGTAGATGTCTTACAATGATGTTAAAAAAAAAGATTTCGCTTCATCTTGACGTGTTATTTTGGGTTAATGCTTTAAGATTGCGTTATTTTTTGAACATTACCCTATATATAGACACGCACGCATATATAGGGTATAGATAATTTGAAAACCTCTCCTTAGTATGAAAATTATAAAAACCATATAAAAACATGTCGAGTAGTTATTTTTTAAAAAAATGTTTTGTAAAACATACGTAACATCTGGGCGCAGTGTTACGTATGTTTTACGTGGGTTTATAAAATATATTTTTTAAAATATTTACTCGGTGCTTCTTTGTTTTTTATAAAAATGTGCCAAATAATGTAACAAACCTGTAAAAAAACAAAAAAAAACGTTTTTTTATATGATTTTACATGGTTTTAACACTAAGGAGGGGTTTTCATTTTATCTTTTCCATATATATATATATATATATAATATTAGAATATGAAACAAGAAAAAAAAACAATCAGGAGCACAATAAAGATGCATTTTACCATCTCGTCTCAAATCCTAGCAAAACTTTTTGGCCCGGCTGTATGTATATTTTTTTAAGACATGCGTATTTCCTTTTGGCTCACCAACACCGATTGTGCTCAAGTATTAACATACACAATTCAACTTATTATATCAAGTCAAATTAAACTTTGAACGACAAATACTGCTAATGGAGAAATTGCTAAGAAAATTACCGTCGTCTTTTTGTTATTCCATAAGCTCATCAGTCGGGAGAAATCATCTTCAGGAATTTTTTATGTTATGATATACCATCATCACATATCTTAGTTATAATGTTATTGTTTTCTTGAATCATGTTTATCTAACAATAAATATGTAACACCATATTCTTTTAGATGTTGTGAGATATTGCCATCACAAATCTTAGATATGATGTTATTGTTTTCTTGAATCATGTGTATTGTCAAATAAGACTGATGACCTCATATATTTTAAGTTATAGTGGTGAATCACCATCACTAACCTTGAGTATATGATGTCAAAGGATTGCAGATTTTTGGATGCAAGTCTTAATATCATTTGAAATCAAGTAAATCAAGAGAATAGTATCCAAATTGGATACCTTTGATTTGTTAAAATTTGATTGCAAGATGAAATCATGCTTTGGTCTATAGGTAAAATACTCTCGTTAAGATATCCCTAGGAAAGCTAGACTGGTCCCCCGTCGAGGATTATGAATCGCTTTCCTAGATAGGAGTCTCAACTACCGATATTCACCCTTCTAGTTAGTACATGTTCATCTTAACAAACTAAATTTTAATAGAATTTTTAAAATCATTTTTGAGAGATGTATACGGAATTTGATATTGTAAGATTATATTTCTTAGGATTTATAGAAGAAACATGATAGGCAATTAGAAAATTTGGGTTTTGGAATTTTAGTTAACCATTTCAAATAAGTTGTATAGTAAAGTGCGTGTTAGGTTTTTTAGATAGAAATTGGAAATTGAAGATTTAGGAAGTACATTGACATTATGACATTGTTAATACCTTAGATATAGTAATAACATTACTTATTCTTAGATAAAAATTTCAAGGAATAAAATAACACATAATAAATCATTTGGACTTGTTTAAAACAATAAGGAATTGTATTCAAAATTGAACACCTTTGACATATTAGAATTATATAGTTTGTAATGTGTTTGGTGTGACATGCTTTGGGCTATAAGTGAAAATACTCTCATTAGGAGTCCCCAGGAAAGATAAACTAGTCCCACAGTACATCGGGGATTTATATGAATATCTTTCCTACACAAGTATCCCAACTACCGGTATTTCACTCTTACAGTTACTACATGTCTACTTACAAACTGAATTCTAACGGGATTATAAAATCAATTTGAATACATATAAACATATATGTAAAGAATTAACATTGAAGATTTGATTAGGCATTTAGCCTAATGATTTGAATTCCTATTATCTAAAGAATAAATGTGTGCTTGTGAGGATTGAGAATGAAATAAGGATTTTCTTAAGAAATGTCTATGATTACTTAAACTAAAGCATACTTGGTATAAATTTTTCTTATTCTAAGGTATACTTAATCTAAGTTTATGTATAAGGTGTATTATAATCTAAGGCATTCCTCTATGGATCAAATAAACATGTAATATATCACATAGAATCACATAAGTATAGATTTTATAATATGAGATAAATCATATTTAGGGTTAGCTTAGTTATAGGCTAGGTCAACATTTCTAATAACCTAATTCCCTACATCCATGGCTCTGATACCAATCTGTCACACCCCGACGGACGGCAGAATACGTCGAGACCCGATGTGTAATTGCCCAAAAGCTCATGATGCTATTTGTAAGTTTCACTATTTAAACATCCCATTTAAATTAAACATAATTGTCATTAAAATACAACATCAAATCATTACAATATGAATTTAAAATACAACATCTTGTTTAATATTAAACTAGGTCTCAAAATCCCTACATGATCTTCATCCAAAAGCTATAACCTGTTATACATGTAAAATAGAGCTTTGATAAACTATTTGCATAGTTGGTGAGTATCTCATACATTTGATATAGATATATATAAAAGATGCAAACATAAATCTAACTAGCATGTGTTAAAAGCACTGTTGTAAAAATCCGCCTAGGCAGCGCCTAGGCGCTAGGCGGCCCTAAACTGTCTCGATTCTGGCCTAGGCGGTGCCTAGGCGCTAGACGGCCTAGCCGGGGTCTAGGCGGGCCTAGTCAGCCTAGGCGGCCTAGTCAGATTTTTAATTTTTTTTTTTGATTTTTTTGAATTTTTTTGACTTTTTTCTAGTAAAAATTGACCAATTTCATGATTATTTAGACATTCTCAACCAAAAATCCTTAATATGTTTATAAAATATCGAATCCAGCCACTTAACATCGAAATTCGTCTCTAAACTTTGAACTCAGTGTTTAAGTTTGAACTTTGAAGTACTTGATTTAGTATATTTAAGTTCATTTTTTAAATTATTTGAAGTATTATACATTAAATTATTGATATTGATGTGTGTATATAATATATATTTGTAAAATTACATATAAAAATTCCAATCCGCCTAGATCCGATTAATCCCGATTAATCCCTAGGCGGTACCTCGCCGCCCGACACAAGTTTGTGTCCAACACAAGTATTCATACAAATGAACTAACATTTGTATTTCAACAAGTTTGCTAAATGTATATTTTTCACCTTTTTAACACAATGACAAAAGCCAATGCGAATATGGTATATAACACATATTAGGTTACGAGATACCAAAGCTTGCTTGACTGACAATAACAAATAATCATAACAAGCATCACACATAACAATTAACACAAATACTAACTAGATTCGAAGCATGCATCATGTTTTGGTTGATTTCTAAGATTTAAGTATGTTTGAATACAAACATGTGTAATATCCCAAAAGATTGCAAAAATGTAAAAGAGGGAAGATGTGAAAACTCACATGTTTTTGTTTGAGATTGTCCAAGTGTTTCTTGATTTTGTTTAATAAGCAATGAATCTCAAATCAACATAAGTGTATAGAAAATATAACTTAGATCCTTATATGTTTATATTTGTCCATGTTAACCATTGATTTTGATAGATAAAGGATTTAAATTAAAATACATAAAAATGTATAATGTTTTAAAATGTTTTAAGACCTTTGTAATAAATAATTGAATTCATAATATTAAAGTGAAAATAAATATGAGAATGATAATTAAATGTTTATAATTTATTTTATAAAAATCAACATTTAGAAGATGTATAATCATTTATAAAGTTTACAATAAATAAAATAAAATAAGTTTATGAATGTTTAACAAATTGTAAAAGTCTTAAAAAGATTTTTATCTGTTTAGAGAATTTAAAAATAAAAATGATTTATAATTGATTTATAATATTATAAAATTAATCTTAGAAAATTAAAATAATTCGCTGAATTTTTAGATCAGTTTTATAAATAATACATATATTTTTTTAAATTTTATTTAAACAATAAAATAACAAATCTGGAAAATTAATATTCCAAAAATTATTTAAAATTTCCAGAATATTAATATTGTTGAAAAATAATTTCTGAAATTTTTCCAGAATTTTTAGAATTTTTAGAAATGTTTTAGCATATTTTATATATTTAAAACACTTTAAATAATATTTAAATAGCAAAATAATATAATTAAATTATGAAAAATTCCCAATTGTTTTCAGAATTTTAAAAACATTATTTTAGAATTTCTAGAATTTGTTTTTGGATTTTTTTAGAGTTTATTTTATTAAAAAAAATTAAATAAATAAAAAGGAAAATCAGGAAAAGCCCGGATCGCTAGATTCGAATCCCCGACCCACCTCTCCATTTCCTTGTGTTTTACCAGTAAGCTACGTGTATCATATTGATTGATTAATCGCTTTTTCTTATACTTATACACACGCCCGTACAATCGTTCTAATCATATAAACCCTAGATTTCTAATCGATTGAATTGTCGCTTGTGAGTTGTTTAAAGCATGGGGCTAATGATCCCCATGAAAAACCGAATGAGATGAATGTATTACTTACTTGTTTTGGTTCCAAATTGAATGTGTTCGAATATGATCTTTTTCTCGGCAACACGTGAACCCGATTGGGAGTTTGGTAGAGATTCAATGCTTCTGGTTGATCTCGTTCGTTTCAGAACCTAGTCGCACAACTCTCTGTTGAATGAATTTGATTTTTTTGGTTCTTGTTTCAGTCGAATTCGGGTGTGTGTTTATACTTACTGGTTCGGTTAAGGTTTAAACCATATTAATTGTGTTTAATTCTTCGATTAAATGTTCAGTTTTGGTACAGATCGTGTGAGAAACGTATTGAGGTCATGAATTGAATTAAAGGTTTCGGTTTTGGCTTGATTAGTATCCAAGAAATTGGTCGAAAGTGGTGAAAACGTGGGCTGGAATCAAACAGGGAAGAAGAAACCATATTTTTATATCTTACCCCTCTATTTTCACATATTATGCCTTTTTGAACCAAAATTTCCTATTAGCACAAATTCAAGTTTTATTAATTACAACTATTTCCCTCTAACATCATTATGTTATTATTTTATGTAAAAACTACTAATAAGTTTATTTTATTAATTACTAATTATGTAAACTTCAAATCTTCTAATATCTTAAGTAACTTAAACGTAATAAAACTTTATAACCTTATAAAGTCTTAATGATATTATTTGTTAAAACTTATTCATATATAATAAGGTATGTAATGCACTTATAAAATAACTAAAACTATAGTTTTTTTTTTAAAATATCTTAATATTTTTTTACTGTAAATCAGTTATCTCACTTAAAATAAAATTTATATATCACGAACTTTTCTATAAGTAATATAAGCATAATGGTTTTGTTTTAAATATATAATTTATGCATATTACAAATTTGTAAAAGAATATGCTTACTTATTTAATTTACTTAAATTTAAATAAGAAATGTCCTCATCATTTATTCTATAATAAATTTTAAATGTATGCTCAAACACACACACATGTATATGTTTTGTGAACAAAAAATTTAAAATAGTCCTTAACTTTGGTTTATAATAATTTTGACACGATTTTATTTTACAAAAACCCTAAAGGTTACAGCTAGCTCCTTGGTTACAACCGGGTTCGTGGGCAACCCATAGGGGTTGACGGGTTGAGGGGAAAAGATGTTTAGGAGGTTAACAGCTTTGGTCCCTCTTCTTTCCTTTATTTATAATTCTGGTTCTAACATTTCCCTCTCATAATTGGGTTTACTAAATATCCTTTTTAGTCCTTCTAGTTTAACCCTCTTGTTTTATCAAAAACATCTTTTATAAAGTTTAAACTTAAAAGTTTATAAAAATTATTCTAAGATTGATAAAACTTTTATTATTATTATTTTTATTTATTTATTTATTTTAGTTTGAAATTTAAAAATCTGTTAGTAAATACCATTTTTATTTATTTATTCATCTATTTAATTTTTTTTTGAACATTAATTTTGTTTATTAAATAAAATTTGTTTAACATATATATGTGTGTGTGTGTCTATATATATATAGGAATTGAATCCAATGAAAACCCAACTTTAGAGAGAAAACCCTTAAACCCTATGTGAGCTACTCATTTGGAATCTTGAAAATAAATATGTGGTCCACATTAACCCACATTAAAAATGATTTGTTTATTCAAAACCCAATTTTTTATTCAGTTTTAATGTGGACCACATATTTATTTTCAAGATTCCAAATGAGTGGCTCACATAGGGTTTAAGGATTTTCTCTCTAAGGTTGGGTTTTCAAAGGATTCAATCCCTATATATATATATATATATATATAGGGAAATATCAAATAAGAAGAGATTTTTGCCTAAAAAGAGTAAGAACTAATAATAATTTGAAATTTGGCATGATAATTTACCTATAACTTCATTTTTTTGTACTAAATTTTTATTTTTTATACTATATTATTATTTTTTTGTTCTTCGTTTTACTTATACTAGATTTTTGTGTTTTTTGTAATACATTTTTATTTTTTTGTACTGCATTCTTATTTTTTGTACTGGATTCTTATTTTTTGTACTGGATTCTTATTTTTTATGTACTGGATTATGTTTTTTGTACTGGATTGTGTCACGTGTCAAATTTCTATTTATTCTTACTCTTCTTAGGCAAAAATCTCTTTTTACTGGATCCAACCTATATATATATATATATATATATATATATGGGAGGGTTTCATAGAAAACCCTCTTTTTGAAGAAAACTTAGAAAACCACTAATCTACCGTTGATTAATATTATTAATGGTTGAGATCTTTTAGGGTCAAGATTGTAAATAAATGTTAACTTAAGGTTTAATTATAGAATTATAAGGGTAGATTAGTACCAACAAATTTATTCTCTCTCCTAAAAATTAAATGAATCCTAAAATAGTTATTTTCTAAAAAAATATTATATATTTAAACTAAAAAATTTATTCTCTCCTAATATTAATTTATATTTAATATTTAAATAAGAATTTATATATTTAAACTAAAAAATATTAATATACGTATTAAAAAATCTGATTTTTTCCAATCAAACGTATAAATTAAACTTGTTACACATGAACCTGATTACATATATGTAATTACACACGTAAACTTGATTAGATATAATATCATAAAACATTTGCATTTGTATAATTGTTATTATTACACATATGTAATCAATGTTGATTACCCATATGCAATAAATTTTAACGTCACTTACACTTATGTAGTCAAATTGATTACATGTATGTAAGTATCTTCTTACATTTCCAACTCACAATTTAACTTCACTTACACATATGTAATCACATATATGTAAGTATCTTCTAACATACCAAAGCAGTGTGTTATCCTTTATGTGCATCAACTGTTGCTTTGATTTTCTCTTTGCATACTAAAAGCTTTTGGTTGCAATTCTTTCCCATCTTTGCAATTGCCTTTTCCATCTGAAAAAAAAATCAAATACGAATCCCTAAGGCGTAAGAAATTTTCAATACTTGTGATTCAAAGACCCTAATAAAGGAAGATAAAACCGAATATTCAATTGATTCATCTCGCAAACACACTCTTGTAAAGTCAACACTTAATCCTTCAAAAATTAATAAACGTCATAGACGACGCAGCATGTATCATCTATAACTTTATTTAATTGGAAGAAAAACAAGAAGTGATTTTAGAGAACCCGCAACAGATTGAGGGGTCTACATTTGGGGGAATATTCCAACAACCACAAACACTAATCATTGATTCATGTACTCAGATAGAAGATCCAATTTCAATTCATACATATAGATTAAATTGTTTGGTTACCCAAGAAAGATCAATGGGCTTGTAATGAAGATGAGTCGGTGTTTATTTGCAGTATTAACTCATCAACAACTTCTACATAACTTATCTTATTGCTGTTTCATCTTATCTCTATTAATAAGTATTTTGTATTTTAAATTCACTAGATTATAGGATCTTAGAGATAAGAACTTTGTGTATAAGTATTTGATTCTTTTCATTATTGAAATATACAATTTTATCATATTGATCGTAATGTTCATATGGTATCAGCCAATACACGATTCCTAACCCTACTTCCGCCGCACATATCCCTCTGTCAATCCTAAAACTTCTTTCATGGCCGACGAGATACCTGTTGTCGTCAACACCATTCCGGCCAACCCCACCTCACTTACCATGGTTACCTTCCCATCTTCTCTCAAACTCACATCTTCAAACTACCTCAGTTGGAAAACCCAAATCGAGGCATTTTTACAAGGTCTGGATCTCTTCAAGTTCATCAATGGCTCCCTATTGGCACCACCTTCCTCCCACGCAGACTACTCCAAATGGTTTCGACAGGACAGACTCCTCTTTGGTGCTCTGGTTAGCAGCCTCTCTCCCACCATCGTTCCTCTTGTTTCCAATGCTCCCTCTTCATACGATGCATGGATGATTCTGGCCAACACCTACGCCTCTACCACCCGTGGACATCTCAAACAACTTCAACATAGACTCAAAACTACCACGAAAACACCCGACAAATCCATCTCCGAATACATGCAACAAATCAAAATTCTTGTCGATGAACTTGCTAACCTTGGTAAATCCATGGATGTTGAAGATGTTACCGACATCATCCTTTCAGGGCTTGATCAGAAATCATACAAACCTATAATCGACTCTGTTCATGCACGAGATACACCCATTCACTTCCATGAGTTACATGAAAAACTCATAAACCATGAACTTTCTATTGCTCAACAACCCAACCCATCCCCACCACCGCTCCACCAACCCATAACTGCATTCACCTCTAACACTCGTCCTCAGCACAAACCCTGGAACACCCGCAAACATCCATCCCAACCTCACCCAAACCAAACTGGCCTTCTGCCCACCCCATCCACCTCCAACAACCCCTCACCTAAACCCTTTCTTGGTCGTTGTCAGTGGTGCTTCACTCAAGGCCACTCTCTCACATCTTGTCCCACGTTCAAGAAAACCCATCCCAACATTTCACTCCCTGCCTACCCTCGCAACCCCCCTTCCCAAAAACCACAACTTCACATGGCTTCCCCAGGCAACTCCACCGCATCTTCATCTTGGCTCTTTGATAGCGGGGCGTCTCACCATGTCACCAATGACCTCAATGCACTTTCCCTACACACCCCCTATGATGGAACCGATGACTTGATCATCGGAGACGGTTCGTTACTACACATCTCGCATATTGGCTTTATTAAACTACAATTTTCTAATGTCACTCTTCTTCTTAATAATGTTCTTTGTGTACCCTCTATTACTCGTAATATCATCTCTATTTCAAGATTATGTATTGATAACCCAATTCTAATCTCCTTTTATTCTTCTTCTTTTCTTATCAAGGATCTCCGCACCAACACACACCTCCTCCAAACATCCGTTAAGCGAGGCCTCTATCAACTCCAATCTCAGCAGCCTCCTCATGCATTTCACATCGCTTCAACAACAGACCCGCCTTGGCATCACCGTTTAGGACATCCACATCTTCAAGTTTTTCAACGCATTGCTTCTTTTGTTCCTTTTGTTTCTTCTTTTTAATGGTCATTGTAATTCTTGTTGCATTAATAAGAGTCACAAATTACCTTTTCATGTTTCTACACTTACTTCTACAAGACCACTTGAATTACTATATTCTGATGTTTGGTGCTCCCCAATTGTTTCTTATGATGCTTACAAATATTATATAATCTTTGTCGACCACTTCACTAAATACATTTGGCTATATCCTTTAAAACGTAAATCTGACTCACTAAATACTTTCTTAAGATTTCAAAAACTTGTTGAAGCATATTTTAAAACCAAAATCTTACAATTCTATTCCGATAATGGGGGTGAATACATCAAGCTCGCCTCCCACTTCTCCTCTTGTGGTATTTCTCACCTCACTTCACCCCCCCACACACCCGAACACAATGGCTTTGCCGAACGCCGGCATCGCCACATTGTCGAAACAGGTCTCACCCTTCTTTCCCATGCCAATTTACCAACCACCTTCTGGCCATTTGCTTTCACCACCGCTACTTACCTTATCAACCGTCTCCCCACTCCCACCCTCAATAACAACTCTCCTTTCTACACCTTATTCAATAAACACCCAAACTATACCAAACTCCGGTCCTTTGGTTGCTTAGCTTACCCCTGGCTACGGCCATACTCAAACCACAAACTACAACAACGATCCAAGCCATGTATCTTCATTGGCTACTCCTCCTCACAAAGCGCTTACCATCTCCTTGACCCCCTCACCCACCGCATTTACACCTCTCGACACGTCCACTTCGTCGAGCATGTTTTCCCATATTCTTCACTCACCAACACAGCTCCCTCACCTTCCCCGGATCCCCAAACCTGGCTCCCCTTCTCCATCCAATCACTCCCACTTAACACTGACCCTCCTGCGGTTCCTGTTCCTTCACCTCCACCCAATCCACCCAAACCCCTGATCACCTACTCTCGCAGACAACAAATATCCAACCCTTCAATGCCTTCCAATCCAACCAATACCTCCCAATCACCCGAACCTTCTCCCATCAACTCCCCAACCACACCCCTTCTGTTCAACCACCTCCTGCTGGCCTCTTCGTCAGCTTGATATCAACAACGCCTTTCTTCAAGGCAATCTTACCGAGTCAGTCTACATGCAACAACCTCCCGGCTTTGTCGACCCTTCCTATCCACAACATGTTTGTAAACTGAACAAAGCCATCTATGGCCTTCGACAGGCCTCTCGCGCTTGGTACTCCGAACTCAAAACATACCTCCTTTCTATTCACTTTCAACCTGCCATATCCGACCCATCCCTATTCATTCACAAGTCCTCCAAATCACCGATCTACCTCCTAGTATATGTAGACGATATCATCGTCACAGGCCCAGATCCCTTGTTCATTCAATCCTTCATCTCTAACATTGCCGCCCGGTTCTCCCTTAAGGACCTGGGTGATCTATCATACTTTCTTGGTGTGGAACTCATTCCACATCCACAGGGTCTCTTTCTTTCCCAAACGAAATACATCACTGATCTTCTTATTAAAGCCAATATGCTTGATTGCAAACCAGCGAACACTCCAATGTCCACCTCGGTTCCACTACAAGACAACCCTTCCACCTCCCTTTCATCTCCAACAACTTACAGAACCCTAGTTGGTTCCCTCCAATACCTATCCTTAACCCGGCCGGACGCTGCCTTTGCCATCAACCGCCTTTCGCAGTTCATGCACAATCCGACTGAACACCACTGGCTTGCCCTCAAACGTTTACTTCGATACCTCAAAGGGCTTCTTAACTTTCTGTCATGGCCTCTGATAAGCAACTTCTTCATTTTTTATCATGACTTTTCCTTCCGGCTTTTCTCCTGCTACTTCCTTCTAATCAAGAAACTGGAATGCGCAGTTGTTTGGGTGGTGAAGAAGATGAAAGTATTGCAAGATTTTAGATGGCATCCTCGTCAAAATCACCATCTAGGGTTTGTAATTTGTTATTTTTTTTATCTCTTTAAATTTAAATACAGATTTAATTTGAAAAATAATAATTTCCTAAAATAATATATGGAAGTTTTACGAAACCCTTTAAAAAAACAAAAAAGCAAATTATTTAGAAATTATGTGATTGGTTGAAAAGAGTTTTTTTAGTTTTCTTAAAAATATGGAGTTTTCATTTAAACATTTCCCTATATATATATATATATGGGGTAAGGAGTGAATAATAACCCACCTTAATTGAGGTAACCCATTAACCCTGCCAAAAAACGCTCAAATTGCAAAAAAAAATTTTCATGGTTTTTTTTATGCAAAAATAGGGGGCGCTCCTTTTTTTAAGCGTTCGCTAATTCACAAGCGTTAAAAAGTTAAACGAAATGTAAGTTTGCGTTACACTGCGACACTTATATATATGTTTGCAGTGTAACGCAAACTTACATTTCGTTTAACTTTTTAACGCTTGTGAATTAGCGAACGCTTAAAAAAGGAGCCCCCTATTTTTGCATAAAAAAAACCATGAAATTTTTTTTTTGCGATTTGAGCGTTTTTTGCCAGGGTTAATGGGTTACCTCAATTAATGAGGGTTATTATATGATCCCTTCCCTATAGGGACTTATTCCATTGAGAACCACTAAATATGAAAGAACCAAAGAAACTAATTTTGAACCATATGTTATTAAGAGTATAAAAGTAATTTAACTTTAAAGTATGAGAAGTTACTATTTTACCCTTTTAAATAACCACTCTATGTACAAAACTTAAAGCATAATGTACAAGTGTACTATGTAGTTCTCAAGTTCCTAACATAAAATTGGTTCTTAATGGAATACCTCCCCTTCCCTATATATATATATATATATATATATATATATATGTAGAGTAAGGATATTCTAAAAAGGCTTGAAACCTTAAAAAGTCTAAGAAGCCACAAAAGAATGACATGTGGATTAGAAGCATAAGGGTAAAAATGTCAAAACAAAAAATAAATTACACATGCAAGTCACATGCAAATTTCTCTCATTTCTTTAAACGCTCATAACTTTTTTGTATAATAATATTTTTTTTAAAAAAATTACACCATAAAATCAAGCGTTTTTTTGACTTTCTAAACAGTATAATATTAATATATTTTTTTTTTAAATAAAAAGAATGACTTATACCGAGTCTTACTAACTTTTCATTTTATGGTGTTTTTCAAATGTTATTTAAACAAAATTTATTGCATTTTTTTGTAACGAATGTCTATATTTTATGGTGTTAATGTTTTATGGTGTTTTTCAAGTTATTTATGGTGTTAACATTTATGGTGTTAACATTTATGGTGTTTATGATGTTAAGAAGTTAACGAACTAAAACAAGGTGTTTTATAGTTTTTTTGAACACCAAAAACACCTTTATGGTGTTTTTTTTGTAACGCATATGTACATTTTATGGTGTTTTTTGAATTATTTTATGGTGTTAACATTTTATGGTGTTAATGATTTCCAAGTGTTAAAGAAAATAAAACAGGACATTTTATGGTGTTTTTTAACTTAGTTTTATGGTGTTTACTTTTCATGGTGTTTTTTCGAGCTATTTTATAATGTTTATGGCTTTAACATTTTGTGGTGTTTATGTTGTTCGAATATTAATGAGATCAAAGCTAAACATTTTATGATGTTTTTTGTGTTCAGTGATATGAACATCCAAAAAACACCATAAAACGCAACATTCATATACACCAATTTAGGTCGTTTTTTTTTATATAGCAATATTATACTCGTTGAAAAGATAAAAAAACGCTGGATTTTATGGTGTAATTTTTTTAAAAAAATAATAACGTACAAAAAAGTTATAAACGTTTAAAAAAGTAGGGGGAAATTGTTGAAAAGTCAACAATGGCTACAATACCCATTATACCCCTCCAACCACTTAAATTTCCCCTTAATTATCTCAAATGAGGTGGCATTCTTACAACCATTCATCTTAAAAATCAATGGCTAAGATTTCTTCCTACACTTTTTAAGGTTTTAACCCTTTTTAGCCTAACCCTATACTATATATGTATATACATGTACAGGAGATGGTTCCAATACAAAGGGGATTTTCGGTGAGAAGGATAAGAAGGATTCTGAGCCTTTGATCAAATTAATCAATGGTTGAGATCTTGTGGTCTCCACTTTTCCCTGAAAACTTGGGTGAATTAAAACTGAAAGGGCAAAAAAGGAACAACCAACTCTAGTTGACTTTCGAGTGGGTAAATCAAGTTCCACCATTTTTTTTAAAATCAAATAACTTTTAGATACTTAATTATTTTTTTAAAAAAATTACACCATAAAATTAAGAATTTTATTATCTTTAATTTGAGTATGATATTGCTATAGTTTTTTTCGATTTTTTTTATGTGGTCCGTGATTTTTAAGCCTGGTCCGTGATTATTGGTCTGTAATTATGCAGTTCGTTATTGATTATACATTTAAAATTGTAACACCCCGACCGGCGGCGGAATCGTCGGATGCCACGAGGGATGTGTAGATTGTTCAAAAGCTCGTGGGCATCTAATTCAATCATCATATATCATTTAAGCAAACAACATAATTACACAAAAATCATGTTCGTCATGAATCAATTACATCAATTACACAAAAGAATTAGTTAAACTAACTAAACTCTAATCGCCAGAAATTTAGTTAATTAACTAAGTCCAAGAGCCTATATGATGATGTCCAAAATAGAAGAGATCATCTCTTCATTCTTACTTGTCTCCATCACCTGAAACATGTAAGAAAACCAAGTGTCAACTACAAAAGTAGTTGGTGAGTAATCATAAGTTTTTATATTTAAAAATGTTTTAGTAAAATGAGTTTGGAAGTTTATGCTTAAAATGGTTTTATAAAATGCTTTGTTTAAAACGAGAATAAAACTTATGATCTTCTTGAGAAAATCCATATGAATACCTGTATGAGATAATCCGACACACATCCATCAATTCAACAATCAAACACATACATAATCACATAACCACATAACCAAATCAATCATAGTCAATCACAAATAATCATAATCAAATATAGATAATCAATCCACAAACAAATCAACCAATCTCATCACTCATATTCTCAAATAATGTTCGTGACTATACATGATCATTTTGTAATTAACATAAGCTAAATACATGATTCATGGAGTGGTCGTAACCACGTGACAATACATGAAGTCAAAGCCATTAACCGAAGTCAAAAGCAATGATTCACAGAGTGGAAATAATCCACGTGACAATACACGATGTCAAAGCAATTAACCAAAGTTAAGAGCGATGATTCTCGGGATTTGTGACAATACTTGTAAACTTTGTTATTGACCAATGTCAATAACAATGTTTACATGGGTATAAGTTAATAATAGATAATCCAATAATAATGATAATTTCAAATGTGAATATCGTATTGATAAACAGGTATTAACCATTAGTTATCAAAATAATATTAAATTTGGTATACATGTTCCACCTCCGAGTTTTAAAACAAAACAGTTTAAAGAAGGGAGGTTATGAGAACTCACCTGAAGTCCTTAGGATCCGGGTTCTCGTATTATGCGCGCTCGCGTATGTAACTCAAGTCGATTCAAAGATCTGAAATTATTCATATTTTCGTGTTCATAAGTCTATGTGTTTATTCTTATTAAATGATCATGTAGGTTAACTTTGAACCCATATGTGCTTTATTAACTTAGTTTATTCTTCCTAAGTTAGGTAGTGACATTTAGGGTTTATAGATATTTCGCCTACACTTGTGGTTTTTAAACTTGTTAGCTTCAATTGTTTAATATATGAAGGCCTTATATTCACAATTTAAAAGTTCGCCCTCATAAAGATATCACCATTATATTTTTAAGTACACTCTATACTCATGCATGCACAATTGAGTCTCTTAGCCACCTACATCAAGTTATCAAAATTAACTTTATGGTTTTGAATGATTACACTTAAGTTATTTTACTAACATTCACATTATACCATCTCATAATTTAAGGGTAATATTATTAAAGAAAGGTGGCAACTTAATTACTCCCATGCATGCATGGTTATCTACACACATATATGTATATAATTTATGTTCCTTATTTCCCCTTAAACCCTTAGTTAAGTGAACTAGGTCGGGTTCCCCTTTTTGGGCAGCGAACCTTTGGCAAAACACAGCCAAGGTTCGGCTCATTGTTAAG
Source organism: Mikania micrantha (assembly GCA_009363875.1). Taxonomy (NCBI): domain Eukaryota; kingdom Viridiplantae; phylum Streptophyta; class Magnoliopsida; order Asterales; family Asteraceae; genus Mikania; species Mikania micrantha. Next base: position 14,477,682 of record CM018686.1, on the reverse strand, counting down.
GTTCATGGGGCTAGGGTTCGTAGGTCACATGCCCGGTCCCCTAAGGTTCGTCCATGAGGAAAATAAAGAAGGCTCGCTGCGTGGGGTTAACCCAACTGAGGGTTCGTCCAAGAGATAAACACCTAGGTTCGCAGCCCCAACACATGGTTCGGTTATCTTCCGCATGGGTTCGTTTGAGATAACTCAGCTAGGGTTCGCCAGAAGGAAGGAGGGTTCGGCTCCTTAGGGTTCGTAGCCAAAGAAAGAGGGTTCGTGACACCTACTAAGGTTCGTGTGATGTTCATGGTTCGTAGGGTTTGCCTGAATGAGTTTCGGGACCAAGAGGGTTCGGCCAATATTCCCCATAGGCGAACCTCATTGACTCGCGACTGCATTGCAGCGAACCCTTCACCAGGTTGCCGAACCTGTTAACCATCATCATCCCTTCGAGCCCCTTCCTGTTACAGACCTAACCCACGATCCTACCCTTTTTATATAACTCATCTAAGGGTTTTGTTCGATTAATACATCAACAAGTCAAAGGTTTCAAGATCTCAAACAAAACCGTGAATAAAGTCTCAGATTTACCTCGAATCGTTCAACCAACGTAGGCTTTCTTCGTATCCTCGTGTTCCTCTCGATCACCCGAACGTGTAGGCGTCAAGATCAAGCGATTTCGTTGAGAAATGATAGAGAAAAGCTAGAGAGAAGGTAGAGAGAATGTGTGTGTGTGTTTTTAGAGAGAGAAGTGATTTTGGTGAAATGAAGAAGAAAGAAAGAAACTCTTTCTTATAATGTGTGTTATTACCCCGTGTCCGGTCTCGTTTTTATCGCGATAATCATAATAAATAAAATGCTCGGTTTTTAAACGTAACCATATTTAAACATAAAATGTTTAAATAATGAGGTTTCGTTAATTACATTTATTTTAAACCATCTTTATTTTACAAAAATAATCTCGTTTAATATGCGTTAATCTTTACTAATTTACACGGTTCCTTTCGTAACATGTTTAAAGTCTTTTTAAATAAACGTGTTTTCTTTGTAATAAAAATAATTTTAAGAAATCATTTAAATAAGCGGTTCGTTTATTTTCATTAAATTAATAATTTAATAATTAATTTATTCGAACTCATTTTAGGTTGTGATTCCTAATAAATATTTTTTTTTTATTTTAATTTATTAAATTAATATCGTTTGATATTAATTCATTATCTCGTCGAAACACGTTACTCGCGTATGTATTCGTAAAGATCGTCACCTTTGCGAATCCGACGCTCGTACCTTATTTCGATTCGATTTACGATTTATGGAATATTGTTTCAGAATATTATTCTTAATAATCATATTCGTGTGAATCGTCACCCACGCGAATACATTTATTAAGTTAATATTTCCGAATCATCATTCGCATTTAAGAAATGTTCGTAACCTCACTTCGCGTAATTAATTCCCATTATTTATTAACTTTAATATTATCGTTCCCAAACCAAAACCCACTAAACCCTAGTCACTGACACATCCATGATAGACCGAAATATGCATATATATAGGGCATATGTAAGGGTCAGTCGCAACTGCCCTAGCCACCGTCCCACCGCTATTTCGATAAACCATGTCCATGGGTCCTTGACTATGTTTAGTAACCAGACTCTAACAAACTCCCAATTCCATCCCAAATCCATTCTCAAACTAATAATCCATCGTCATCAGTAATAAGTAACTGCGATAAACACTACGGGTCTGTTTAGTTGGATTTCAACTAAACTTCCCGTGGTTTATGCGTATAATAAATGTGCTATAACATGCATACCAGTATAGTGATAATATCAGTAATGTAAGTCAATAATTTCATAATCATTAATAATTAAAAATTTCCGGTCGTAACAGTACATTCGTACGGACATACGGACAACCGAAAGTACAGTGATGTTACAAAAATGACGGTCCGTGATTTTATATAACACGGCCTGTGATTATCTAGTACGTGATTTATACAGTTTGTCTTTGATTATGAGTGTTAAATTACGGTCCGTGATTATTGGTCCGTGATTTATCTAGGTAATTCCTTGATTATCGCTGTCAAATGACGGTCTGTGATTTCATATAGCATGATTTTACACTTGGTCCGTAATTATCTAGTATCACGGTCTGTAATTTTGTATAATGTGGTATGTGATTTTTTGTGACGATTATACCATTTTCCTATATGACACATGGCGCGTTCTGGTTCCTTCCTACGCTTAATACCGTTTACCCACTTTGTACATTAACCGGCCCCTACATGTACATGTATGTGTCCATAAAATTTAGATCTTATTATGATTGATTTTATAACCCTAAATATTATTGTTGGTTTCTTAATAAAATTTTTATTATTGTAGGTTCATGTAAATATACACACACATATATTTAGGGGTACGCAAAAAACCGAAATAACCGAACCGAAACCGAATTAACCAAAAAAGCCGAACCTAAAAACCGAAACCGAACAAATAACCAAAAAAACCGAAAAAACCGAACCGAACCGATATTTAATCTTTTTTAAAAATTAATATATATATGTTGTTATTTTTATACTTATTTAACGGGATAAAACATACAAATTGTCTACGGTTAAAGATGATAAATATTTATATTAGCTGAATAATATCATTTTAAAAGATGAAGTCCGGAATTATTGCATATTTAGTTATTTACTTTTGATTTTTTTAAATGTAAGAATATGATGACAATTATTTAGTTTTATTTTGATTAGTTGGTGTTCGATCAATTAACTTATGAATTAGCAATTGTTAAACATCTTTACACTTTCAATATTGTGTGTGAGAGATAACAAAAAAAGCAAAAACAAAAAAAAAAACTGAAAAAACCGAAAACCGAACCGAAACCGACAAAAAAAACCGAAAACCAAAAATCGAAAAACCAAAAACCGAATGGTTCCTAATAACTAAAAACCGACTATGTCGGTTTCGGTTTTAACCAATAACCGAACCAAACCGAACACACCTCTATTTTGAATGTTCGTGATGAAAAAAAAAAAAAAACAGGATCGGCTGCAATTTTTTTTCAGAGTGGATCGACAATGGCTCTTGATACCATAATAAAGATACAGAGATAATGCTCTGAAAAGCTTCAATGATATTCAGTATTGTGACTTGGAGGCATTAGACTAGGAATTATATACAGCTGTAATTAAATAAATACAATAATTTGAATTTTAAATTATATTGACTTTCAGGGTTGAGATATTGTAGATTCTCTAATAATTCTTTCTTCATATGTTTTTTTTTATATTGCTTCATTAGTGTCATGGTGCCTATGTCTTAGTATTGTCCTATTGATGCAACAATTTTAAGTAATCTCTGTGTAACTGAATTTAGTAACTTGCATCATCAAAAGTTGTAACGAGATTTGTTGCTTTTCTTACAGTACTGTTTACCCTTCCGGTGAAACTATCAGTCGTCTTCGTCTTTCATTTGTAGCATTTCAAGTTCCGTTTTCGAAGCTAGTAGTGTAGCCTTTTCAACTCAGTTTGCACCTACGTGTCTGGTCTTCTAGCATCCCATATTTGTTTCGCACTTATACATTCAGTAACCTGTAATACGTGTTGTTAGTAAGGGATGTTCTTCTATTATTGGTTGAAACAGATAGGAAGTGGCCATCTTAACCTATTTGAGATTAACTTCAGTTCAGGTGATCAGCAATCCTTCTGCAGGGTCTACAACAAAAAAATTGAAGTCTGTTTTGATTTCAGCATCAACAGGTTTTGCAATTTGGGTTAGCGAAGATCGCAGAGAAGAAATTGATTGTTTTCTTCAAACCAGGCTGATCTGATAGAAACTGAAACTGAATTGTGTATGAACTTGAATGAATTGAAATAAACTGCCAAGAGTTTGATAAAACCTTTGCAACGGTCAATGAAGTACATGACGAATACATTCGTTTAATTACGTATTAACCCTTCTAATAATTATAATTACAAGTTGAAAACAAACTTTACTAACTAATGTTTGGGCCACTCAGAATTATTAAGGCCATCAGATTATGCTACAAGCTGAAAGTTTGTTTGTTCAACCACTTGGTATATATGTGCGCCATCTCATGTTGCATTTCCAAGGTTGGAACTCCTTTTATTTGGTTACATCCTGCAACCAACAACTATGATGAACACATATTCTGTAATGTGTGCCTCTTTTAATCATTTGATTGATGAGAGAAGGGTTTGGGTATTGAAGTGTACCTGACCAACTCTATTATATTTCTTTTGGGAGAAAGCTTTGAATGCGTTTTTATAAGCCTCTCTACCCTCTTCTGTTGAATAAGAATACAAGACAAAAAGTTAACACAATAATTAGATATTATTTAGACCATTCCCATTCACAATCTAATCCAACCCAACCTTTTAATAAAAACCATGAGCATTTTTTTTTAACAGGGTAGCAATCTAAGCAAAGATTGCTAATGGGTCTGGTCTTACATCCACTTGACTAAAATTTAATGATGAAGACAAATCTACCGTTATAATTGGCATGGTAATCATAGATAGGATGATAACATTTATGAGCTTTATCAGCATAAACCACAAATCCATCACTATTTAGAAGGTATTCTCCTGTTGTTAATTGAAAAGGCGAGAGATCTCCACCAATGATGTAATTCCATGACTTATAATAACCCAACACATCTTCTTCTTCGTCACTCTTTCCATCATCATCATATACAAGACCAATCCCACACTCCTTTGTATATTGCTCTTTTTTGTAAGGGCTATGTTGGACAGTAATAGTAATGTGATCACCAGTTTTCATCTCATTTGGCCCAAACATCCAATGGCTTAAAAAAACTAAACACTCTCCACTTACATTGACAGCATCAATATAATGATTATAAATCCAGGTGCGTTTTTTAGTAATATTAAAGATTATAATCATCGGCATTTCTATAACATAATCGTTGTATAGAGATTTAGATTTCTCGACACAACAGAAATTGAAGCCTCGGAGGTTGCTAGGAGAAGATGGGATGATAAATGATATCGATTCCCATGTGTTTCTACATCTAATCCAACCCGGCATTTCTTTTCCCTCATAAATTGTGCTGAATATTCCAAATTCGTAATACATCTGCTCAATAAATACTACACGAATTAATCAACGAGACCTAAAAATATACGCCTGCATGTGCTTGCGAGTGTACTCTCATAATCATACACACACATATGTGTGTGTAAGTATATATATATGTGTGTGTGTGTGTGTATTCACATGATCAAAAATATATAATAACAGATTCTTATAGTGATATCCTATGACAACCAGCCATGATGAATACAAATCTTTTTTTATTATTGTTACAAATGTACTACAATTTCTTCTTTTATGTGTATATGCATATTCATGTTCATTTAGGAGTTAACACATATGTAAGAGCTTAGATCTTACATTAGTGTAACATTTAGTTAAGAAATATACATCACTGTTAAGTGCTAACTCGTAAACGAGCATGAATTTGCACATTTAAATATAAAACAAAAAAGTGTTGTACATATATAACAAAATGATTTAAAAAAACAATTTAGATTGTTTTTTACGGGTTATTATGTGCTATTGATTTAATATTGGGTTAGGACACTACTATGTATTGAGAGAGACTGAAGCAATTAATTAATTAGAGGATACCTGTTTTTGAGATTTATCTGATCCAATATGCATTTGACGAGTTTCCAAGAGCATTTCTGTAGTAAACTTTGTATTTGTCCAACCCAAATTATGTAATACCTTTTCCTCAACACTTGTCATACCTTGGATTTTCACCATGCCATCAATTTCAAATGATGATTGTGGAAATATTATCCAATATCCATCAAAAATGAGAGGGGACAATTCTGGGTCAAATTGGAATTGGTTAAACACTCTTAGCGAAGGTGAGTAACGTGGTATTAATATTCTTTTTGAACGGCTTTGGTTTAATAAGTTGAGTGGAGACATTTCTGGATCAAATTTAATTTTTCTTGGCAAAGTCCTATTCCGTTGAGTAGAAAATATTACTAATTCTCTTAGCATACGTGGAGGATGCTCGATAGATATCATCTTATCACAGTGTGTCATACTAAGTTTCTCAAGCTTAGGAAGGCTTCTAACACAACCAGGCATTGAAACAATTGGATTATTATCTAAACATAATTTCTCTAGCATGGCTAGGCAACTAAAGTCCATGGTGAAGCATTCGTTAGACAAATTATTATTTGCAAGTGACAAAGTTCTTAAAGATTTCGGTAAAGAAATCACAAAGAACTTTGAATCACTTGGTATAGCCTCGATTTGAGATTCACGAATGTTACAACCATCTAACAATAGTGTTTTAACCTTCGTTAACTTGCCTATTGATACGGGAACCCTTTTAAGCTTGCAACAGTTGCATAAATCTATGTAGACTAGTTCAACACATTGCTCAATGGATTCACATACCTCAATCAAACTTATGCAGCTTCTTACTATCAATCTCTCAAGTGCTGGGAGTTCTGAAAATCCACCAAGACTATGAAGTTGTTCACAGAAACTCAAATCAAGAATTTTCAATGATCTAAGCAATTGTTTGTCTTTTGACATGTCAAAAGATTCAATATTGCTATAGGACATGTCAAGAGCAACAAGATTCTCCATTGGTAAGTCTAAAGGTATAGACTTTGAAGGGGACCCATGCATACACAACCATCTTAATTCTTCTGGAAAATTCTCGAAACGACCATGAAGTTGCACATAATTTAGTTGAAGAAGCATTAGGTTTTCCATCGCATTGAAAGACTCTGTTTTCAGCTCAAATGATCCACGTATCGTTTTTTTGTCAAGCATTTTCAAGTCAAGGGAAAGGCCTAGAAGTTTTTCAGTACCCTACAAATAAAGGGAATGAAAAAAAAATTATATCAATGTTATATACACGCATATAAAGATACTTAGAACATGCATAACTACTAAAAATTTACATTGCCTCTTACTTTTTTTTGTTTCAGCACTTTGAATGACTCCTTGTGACACCATAATCTACTACGCTCCCATGGCTTACTACGTGATTCTTGAAGTACTAAATCCTTTCCCATCTCTTGAATTAATGAATGCATCGTCAATTCGTTATTCCATTTTATACTAAGGAAACATTTTTCCATGAGATTTGTAATCCCAGATGTTGTGTTTATATCACATGCCTTTAATATTGTCTCAACCAAATCTCTATCGTTTCCTACAAAGAAACAAGCAATATGCTTAAACAATTCCTTGTCATTTTCGGTCGACAAAGAGTCAAAGCTCATCTGCAATGCCTTTTTTACCTTTTCTATACCAGAAAGAGGTTCTTTCTTTAGCCCTTTTATGCACTCTTCCCAATATGTAACATCTCGCTTATGTAGAGACTTTCCAAGAACTTCAAGAGCCAACGGGTGCCCGTCACAGTACTTAGTGAGCTTTATTGAAACCTCTTCATAACCTTCACTAGGATAGTTGCAAGTGAACGCATGATGGCATAAAAGCTTGAGAGATGCATTCTCAGATAGGCCTTCAAGTGTGCACTCCATATGATTGGGCTTAGCTTTTGTTTTGAACAGTGCACACCTCTCAATAAGTGATGCATCCTTGGTCGTTATTATAATCTTGCTTCCTAAATGAAACCCTTTGTTTCCAAGTAAAGCATCCAATTGGTCAAGACTATCAATGTCATCAAGAACTAGTAGCACCTTTTTACGAGCAATTGCATTCTCAATCTTGGATGTGTATACATAAACATCATGAACTTGAACAAAACTTGTTTTTGTAATGTCATCACAAAGTTGCTTTTGTACATCAAGCAATCCATGATATTTTTCAGCACATCTCCTGCTAATATCTTCAACAAAGCTGCTTGTGTATTGACGATGATGTAACTTGTATAGGTACTTGGCTAAAGATGTCTTACCTATCCCGCTCATACCTCGAATAGTGAGAACGTCAGCGTCATGTGAGGATTCGTCTTTTATCCATGAAGTTATGTGTTCAATGTAATGTTCCATTCCTATAAGTTGTGGCAGAATGGTCGTCCCTAATGGAGCACCTAATCTATTGTAGATGTCGTTAACAATTTCCTCAATAAGCTCTGTCTCCATCCTAAAAGTAGTTTATAAATGAGCAATAAAAAACACAATTCACCAAACTAACAAGCTAGAAAGGGAGTTCGATATCCAAATATTCAAAAACAAGTATTATATGATGCTATAATATTTTTTATTATGGTTTCAAATCAAATATATAATTTTGAAAGTTGCAATACTATCTGTCGATTAAAACTAACTTATAGGTCGATCAAATATGTAAGTCGTTTCATTTAAATACTTTTGTTGACTTTTAGCATTTTACTTGTTGAATAAATAATCCGAAATCATATTATAAACAAAGTGAGGGGAGGAGATAGGTGTTGACATATGGGTTCAACCAACACCAATTTTTTTCCTGTTTAATTTATAACATGAGATTTTGGGCGGACCCTAATCCTTTTTTTTTTTTGGCAGACTCATTGATTTTGCAAAACATTATTTGCACTATTTATAACATTAAAATGATTGTACAATTATTCACTACGACAAAAACGTATATTATATATTATGTTTTTAGTTTATTGTATTTTATGGTGATCAGGCTTTAAATAAATATAATTATTTTTAACATGAGCAAGATTTAACCATTTGATAAGCCCAAATTAGAATACCCTTTTAAGCAAGCCCAAAAATAATATTTCTAAGAAAATTAACGCAATGATTTGCCATGGGATCTTTCCTAATAAAAAAACTTTATGTATTATTTCTATGCAATGTTGTTTTATTATAATACTAGGTTAGAAAAACTCGTATATATAAAAGATTTGATCAATAAAACATTAAACAGTTTATATAAGTAAAAAAATATAGGAAAGGACCATATAATTGAAATATTTATAAAATACATGTTAATAAAGAAAATAATAAATTATTATTTAATATACTTATTTAATTAGAAACAAAGACGGGAAAATAAAAGTGAGAAACCACAGTAGAATAAGATGTGTAAACTCAATTTGCGTCCATGTAGTTTACTCAAAATATCAACTTTCGTCCCTGCTGCTAAAGTTTTGCACTTTGCCTCCCTGTCGTTTCTAATTTATTCCAATTGAGTCCCTACCGTCTAACGCAGTTTGTTTTTCGTTTGCCAGGTAGACAAAATGACATTTGTATCCCCAGGGACTCATTCTGATTATTTGAAACATGTTAGTTTTTTATAATATACTTCAATTTGTGTTCCTGTGATTTACTCAAATATCAACCTTCGTCCCATACTTTAGCATCGTATTTTTAAAACCCACTATTCTAAAGTATTTTAAGTATTTACGAGTGAATATGAGACCACGGTTTTTAGTATCGTCACGTTGTAAATCACAAATGCTCATTATTATTTAATGCGTTAATTGTGTGAAACGTTACAACCCAAGCTTAGATAATAAAGGGAAAAGTTCTAAGCTCGACATGTAAGGTTTCATGCAATTAACGCGTTAAATAATAACGTGTACCTTGTGCGAACTCGTAATGAAAAAAAATTACAATTAGCAATCATTAGTCGTTTACAACCTGATGATCAGAACTCGAATTCGAGTAAACTTTGGTCTCATATACATGGGATTTTTTAAGGAGACTTTTAACGGGGTTAGTGATAAAGGACATAACCGGTGCAAAATTTTCAAACAAGGGACACCCCTAGTAATTTTTGAATTTAAAGGACGAAACTAACAAATTGCTACATTTTTAAAGGTCACAATCAGTAATTTACTCTTTTAAAAAATTGTCATGTTTCAAATAATCAGAATGAGTCATTGGGGGTATAGACGTCATTTTGTCTATCTGGCAAACGGAAAACAAACAGAGTTAATTAGAATAAATTAGAAACGTCAAGGACGCAAAGTGCAAAAATTAAACCGCAATGTTATTTTGTATTAACCAAAGGTGCACAAATTGCAGTTTACTGTTATAAAGATGCTAAATGATGGGGAATTAATTACCTGTCATTTGCATGTTTCCCTTTTAGATCAGCAACCTCTATGAGTGCCATCTTCCATAACTCCATCCTTTGAATCCATCCACTTCTTTTCTTTGCATCTGTTTCTGCCTCCAGCATCTGCGTGTGTTTCGCCATTGCTTCTCCGAAGCTTTTGAGTTGCTTCCTGACATCAGTGGGCTCAACGTGATAGAAGATGGGAATAACAATCTGCTCATTGAACTTCTTCTTCTGCTCAAGCATTAATACCAGTTCGTCTAGGCACCATGTTGAAGAAGCATAATTCTTGGACAAGATGATAATATAAGCCCTTGATGTTTTAATGGCAGTTTCCAGTTCCGGTTTGAGTGGTTCTCCGGTTTCAATCTCTTCATTGTCTAAAAAAGTGTTGTAATCGGCCTCCACCAGGGCTTTGTAGAGGTGGGCAGTGAAACGTTTACGCGTGTCAACGCCTCTAAAGCTTAAAAACACGTCATATTTATGATCATGATCATGTTTATGATTACCCGCAGATGAAGAAGATGAAGATGCTGGCCAAAGCTCTGTGAGAATAACCATTATGATTGTGAATTAATGGAAGCTGTTAGTGATTTGGATGATGAACAGATGAGCAGGAATTAGATGTGAATGATTTTCAGGAAATAAGTATAATTCAACGCCTACTTTTGATATGGAATTGATAATTGTGGAAATTGCCTCGAACTTTCGATGGTTTGACCTCTCAATATCGAAGTCATAAGTCAACTCTCGACATTATTATTATTATTTAAAAAACGGTGTGGAATTTGCCTTCAAGTTTTAGACTTATTTCCACAAACGAATTTGTTTATTTGTAAATTGTTTTAAGTATCATTTTTAAACGCACCAACCATGTAGCATAGCTTATGGAATTTAAAATTGGGCAATGAAAATTCGGCACAGATAGCTTCTTTGTATTATTTACGTGTCCATTTGATCGTGATGTATTTTCGTTATCACCCATGTCTTTTATGATTTTAATTTTACAGTCAATTACTAAAATACTCAAGTCTTACCAAGTTTTTACCAAATTAATCACTGTAATTTAGCCCCTTCATTTCAGTTTTATACTTCGTTTTATACGCCGCTTTAAATGTCATTTTTCTGTATTTTTGTCTCTGGAACTCTGGAAGAAACATACATGCAGCTTTGTTGGGATCTAAAAGGGTGTCTTAAGACTCCTTTTCTACCGCCGTCTTAATACGTCTTTAGACGCCCATGTGGGCTCTAAAGGTGTCTTAAGACGCCTCAAGAAAAGGAGTATTAAGACACCTATTTAGACCCCGACAAAGCACCAACATGTGGGCTCGTATCTTTTTTCTTCCAAGAACATAAAAGCGGCGTATAAAGCGTAGTCTAAAACTGAAACGATAGGCTAAATTTCAGTGATTTATTTGGTTAAAACTTGGTCAAACTTCCTTAATTTTAAGACTCCTTTGTGATTGAATATAATTTAATTGTTCAATAAGCCTTTGTGTCTGATTTGTAAATTCTTCAAACTTATGTCTTTGTTTGAAAATTAACATATTGCTTTGAAATAAAAGCAAAACTTTGTGCCTAAAGTATAAGTATTCCAAAATTAGGACTTTTTTTAATTAATTTTTTTACTTTCTTTTTCTTTTCTTTTGTTTCGTTTGTTTCTTTTGCCTAAAATCGTGTCTTACACAATTTGGATGTTTATGGTACGATGGCCTTACGTGCCCATGTATGACAATGAACTGAATGGATTGATTCCCAAAGACTCTGAACTATTTACTGAGAACGACATTCTGCTAAGGGAGAAGAATGACAAGGCTTATGCATCTATCACCATTGTCACACCCCGACCGACGGCGGAACACGTCGGGGCATGATTTGTAATTGTCCAAAAGCTCATGGTGGTATTTGTAAGTTTCAATATTTAAACATTCCATTTAAAATCAACATAAATGTCATTTAACATAATCATTCAATTACATACAAACTATACATTACATCATAAATTCAATACAATAACTTGATTAAAATTAAACGAGGTCTCATGATTCCTAAATGATCTTCATCCATAGCTTAAAACCTGTTATGCATGTAAAATAGAGTTTGATCAACTATTTGCATAGTTGGTGAGAACTCATAGATTTATATATATATATAGATATTAAAAGATGCTAAACCAAATGTTCCATAATGAAATAGATTCAAATCATACATGTTTACAAGTCACACAATGTTTATGTCTTCAACCAATGTCTTCAAACAAGTGCCATTACAATGTTCAAATCTAGACTAGCTAGGTCATAGATTTAAACATGTAATTCACAAGTTTGCAATGATGCACACTTTCACTTATTTACACAAAGACTTAAGTCTAAGTGTGGAAGGGACCATTCCAAGCTACTAGTGTATGTTTATGTTTATGTATGAAACGTCTTCTATCCTTAATCAAATGTTTGTAACAAGTATAGCACATATGACATTCAAACCTATTCAATCTAGAACTAAGGCTTTTGCATCTAAAAATGAATTTGTATCAAGAATAATATTGTTTGTGTACAAGGCATGTGTAACATCCCAAAACATTACAAAATGTAAAAAGGGATATAAGAACTCACATGTTTGCTTGGTTAATTCCAAAGAATGCTTGTGATATGTTCTTATGAATCCACACTTCTCAATAACCCTATGTTTGTTTGAATATGACTTAGAATTCAAGACTAACCATAATGTTTTACTTGTAAATGATAAATGAATATGGTTTAATAAAATAATACTTGATAATTATTGTAAATGATTATTAATACCAATATTTTATTTAAATAAAATTAATCTAATAGTTTTGATAAATGAATATATTATTTAAGAATTTACAATAATATATAATTACCTAAATAGTTTAATAAAATGATTATTCCTTTAATAAAATAAAATTTAAATAGAGTTTTATTTTTAAATAATTATTCAATAACTAAAACTGATTATATTATCCTAAAATAATTTCAGGATATTATAAATAATTTTATAAAATTTAAAATTACTTTTGTAAATAATCTGTCTTTTAAAGTTTATTTAAAACTTAAATATTACTTCTTATAAAAACAAAGTCCAATAATTCTTCAAAATTTTCCAGAATGTTTATAAATATTAAAATAATTTCTGTAAAATTTTCAGAATATTTTAAAATGTTTTAGTATTTTTAATGTATTTAAAACTATTTAAATACAACTTAAATAGTAGAATAATATAAATATAATCTGAATAATTCTAAAATTTTTACAGAATATTTAGAATATTATTTTTGATTTTTGAATTTTTTAGAATTTTTTGGAGTTGATTTTGATAGATAAATAAAAGAAATAAAAAAATAGTATTGAAACTAAAACCAAAACCAAACCCGGCTCCAACCCGGATTTGAACCCGTGACCATTTTAATTAGTCTTAAACAGAATCTGTGTTTACCCCCAATATCCTTATGAGCCCTAGTTTCAAACCGAATCCAATTCGTTCCCATGGATGTTCGATAGCCATCCTAATGATAGGGCTTTTATTCCCCTGGTTAAAACGAATCTATAGCTATCAAAAATTACCTGGAAGTTGCTCTGAATGTCTCAGATCGAATGTAATATGCTTCGCGAACGTTCATTGATCCGAACCGAAGATATAGGATGTTTCAAAAAGTGTTTTTGATTTAGTTCTCTTCAGAATGATCTTTTGATGCAATATATATGATTTAATTTGATTATTATTATGGTTTCACATGCAGTGACGGAGCTTGAGCGGAGTAAGAGGGGGGGGCGAAAATTTTTGAAACCCGAAATACATGTTAAATTTTTGAATCGAGGGGGGGCGAAACCACTATTTTTAACTAAAAATATCATTTCGGCCTAAAAATTAACCCTACGGACGGAAAAAGAGGGGGGGGCGACGGCCCTAATAAACCTTCGTCCATGTTCACATGGTTTCGATTTGAGCTTTAATGGTCTATGTTCGGCTATGTTTTAAGCACTGCAATGAGCATTAAAACCCAATTAATCGTATGTTTAAGTTCGAAATTGTTGAAAACAGAAACCCGAGGAGAGGCTGTTTAACCAGGAACAAAGGCTTTAGACACTTAGTCAAAGATTTGGTATTAGCTCCCTCTAAAGTTTTGCACAAGGTTATTTTCATTGTTTAGTTTCTTGCTAGAGAGAGAGAAGAACAGATAGAAAGCACAAAGAATTTTGGGGGAAGTAATTAAATTTACTCAGAGAATGTTGGGACTTAAATACCCAACATTCTGAGATACAAGACAAGAAATAATAAGACAAATAGCTGACATTGTTACAGACACTGAATCATAAGACTAGTACAAATACAAAGTCAACAACAACGGAAACAATAGTCTTCAGGAGTCTTCAGGTCTTCCGAGGTTGAGAAAATTGCACTGATGCTTAGTGGTTATTCTTTCGGAAGATGTTCATCGAAAGCTGATTGAACAATCAGTTATTTCGGAATAGGAGATTGTCTTCCGAATCATTTGAAGTCTTCCGATGCAATGGTTGTCTTATGAAGGTATCATGGTCAGCTAGTGTCTTCCGAAGTAGAGAAGTTCAGCGGTAGTTCCTTTTGGCGAATCTTCCGCTATTAATCTTCCGATGTTGAAGCAGTTCTTCAATCGGAAGAGAAGCATCCGTGGTTGGTCAATCCACAATTTGTTTATTTGTCTGGCTTCAGTGGTTTTGCTCATCAGTCCTAATAATTTAGTCTCTAATGGCCACTTTTTTTGTAGTGAAGCTTACAAGTTTGATTAGCAGGATACCAAATACCTAGCACAGGATTGCCTTTAAGATATCTTAGTATCCTCTTCACAAATGATAAATGGGATTGTTTGGGGGTAGAATGGTATCTTGCACATACACATGTTGCATACATGATGTCTGGCCTTGATGCAGTAAGATACATCAGAGATCCAATCATCACCTGTAGAGGGTTTGATCTACAGGTTCACCATTTTCATCTGGACTTATTCCTGGACTTGTTGCCAGGGGGTAGAAATTATTTTTCAATCATTTATATCAAATTTATTTAGAAGATCCTTTACATATTTAGATTGATGAATGAAAGTCCCATTGGGGGTTTGTTTGACTTGGAGTCCTAAAAATGTTTTTAGTTCACTTAAAGCACTCATTTCAAACTTAGAAGACATTAATTTAGAAAATTGTTCACACAGGGAAGGTTTTGTTGATCCAAAAATGATGTCATCTACATAGATTTGGACCAGCAAAAGTTCCTTGTCTACCCTCTTGATGAACAAAGTCTTATCAATGGTTCCCCGAGAAAATTTATTAGAAAGAAGAAATTGAGAAAGAGTCTCATACCATGCTCTGGGTGCCTGCTTCAGACCATAAAGTGCTTTGTCTAATATGTACACCCAATCAGGATGATGAACATCATCAAACCCTGGAGGTTGAAAGACATAGACTTCCTCCTTTATAGTCCCATATAGGAATGCACTTTTTATATCCATTTGATATACCTTTATGTTATGGAATATAGCAAATGCAAGGAAGAGTCTGATGGCTTCTAGTCTGGCCACGGGAGCAAAGGTCTCATCATAGTCGATGCCTTCCTCTTGGCAATACCCTTGTACTACCAATCTGGCTTTATTTTTGATCACGATGCCTCTGTCATCCGTTTTATTTCTGAATACCCATCTGGTACCGATAGGGTATTTTCCTGCTGGCAAGGGGCAAAGAGTCCAAACATTTTGCCTTTTAAACTGCAATAGTTCATCTTGCATAGCGTCTACCCAATTATTATCTTTAAGAGCTTCCTGATAGTTTGAGGGCTCAATTTGGGACAAGAAGGCTGCATGAAGGTAGAAGTTTAAAATCTGGCTCCTAGTTTGAACACCTTTATTTAAATCACCTAAGATTTGCTCTAGAGGATGACTTCTGTTGAAGGGAATGATGTCCAAACAGTTATTTGTAGAGGCAACATCGGAAGAAGATGAATTTTCAGTGGGGCCAGGAGAGTTTTCTGGTGGGGAAGCATGAACATGTTCAGGAATATCTACAGGTACATTATTCAAAGATGGGGATAAGGGAGTAAATATTTGTTCATCTTGGTCTTGAGGATTTATTTGATAAGAAGGGATAGAGAGGTAAAGAATTGAGATATTGAACATTCCTCAAGAGAGGATAGATCTTCATAGGTTTGACACGATTCTGAAGAAGGAGAAGAAGAAGGCTGCTGAGTCAGTGACTCATTATTTAGTTGGCAGAATGTCTCATATTGTTGAGCTAATATCTCCCTTGTATTAGCCACAACAATGTCGGTACCACCGAATGGCTCTTTTAGAGCATCCCACAAGTCTTTAGCAGACTCGTGGTGAAGAAGACCAGAATATATTTCATTCGGGAGGGCCATAGCCAGTTGAGCATGTGCCTTGGCATCAAGCTCTAACTTCTGGTAGTCTTCTTAGGTGTAATTCTGAGGAACCTTAGGGACATGGTCTCCAGTCTCCGTGTCCAAGACCATTGTTTTATGAGGTCCGAACGTCACGGACTTCCAACATCCGGTATGATTGTTGGACAAGAAATGTAACATCCTTCTCTGCCATATGTTTTATTGATGCCTTACCAAGATTGGTGGCTTCGTGGCAGAGCCGGTGTTATGGGGGTCTAAGGTGAATTTTTCTGCCATGGGTTCACAAACGGTTATGAGTAAATCAAAGAATGATGAGTTCTCAAGGTAGTTTGTTAGAATGATTTTTGAACACAGTTTAGTTCAAAAACCAGACTCCTGCAGATTTAAAAAGTAGAAAGACAGAAGAGACAGAACACAGAAAACTAAACAACAAGATATCGATGAGAGCTTTGAGTTTTAGTCTTGATGGTTAAACCAAGACTAAGGACAAGGCTCAGATACCAATTGTTGAAAACAGAAACACGAGGAGAGGCTGTTTAACGAGGAACAAAGGCTTTAGACACTTAGTCAAAGCTTTGGTATTAGCTCCCTCTAAAGTTTTGCACAAGGTTATTTTCGTTGTATAGTTTCTTGCTAGAGAGAATAACAGATAGAAAGCACAAGGAATTTTGGGGGAAGTAATTCAATTTACTCATAGAATGTTGGGACTTAAATACCCAACATTCTGAGATACAAGACAAGAAATAATAAGACAAATAACTGACACTGTTACAGACACTGAATCATCAGACTAGTACAAATACAAAGTCAACAACGGAAACAAGAGTCTTCAGGAGTCTTCAGGTCATCTAGGTTGAGATAGTTGCACTGATGCTCAGTGGTTAATCTTTCGGAAGATGTTCATCGGAAGCTGATTGAACAATCAGTTATTTCGGAATAGGAGATTGTCTTCCGTATCATTTGAAGTCTTCCGATGCAATGGTTGTCTTTCGAAGGAATCATGGTCAGCTAGTGTCTTCCGAAGTAGAGAAGTTCAGCGGTAGTTCCTTTTGGCGAATCTTCCGCTGTTAATCTTCCGATGTTGAAGCAGTTCTTCAATTGGAAGAGAAGCATCCGCGGTTTGTTTATTTGTCTGGCTTCAGTGGTTTTGCTCATCAGTTTTTATTTTCCAACAAAAATAAAGTTTATAACGAAAATCCGTTACCTTTTGATCTTAATTTGTTCGTTATGGCTCGATTAGATCGGTGGCATGCGTGGGATAGAAGCTAGATCGTGAACCTGTGAAGAAGAAAGTGGGATTTTGAGTTTGGCAACCTTAACCCTCCATCTTTCTGTTTCTTACACTTTTGTTACAAAGGTTTCTTAACTGAATTTAATTAATAATTCTTTTTTACACACTTAATCCCTCTAATTGTCACTTAACTATTTTATGTAAACAAAGATGTTAGTTTATAAAAATAATAAATCTTTTTAAATTCCTTAGTTCTAGTTTATGACTAATAAAATTACTATTATTGTTACTTAAATATATATATATATATATATATATATATTATGTTGTTTGTTTAATAAAAACATTTAAATTGATTATGTAATTATGTTTAACTAATCTTGTTAATATATATATTTATAAGTATTTATGTAGCATTTTTTATGATTATTTTATATTCTATCATTATTTTGTTAAACACTTGTATGTTCATATACAAATAATCATACATATAATTAGATTGTTTTAAGTTCTAATTAAAATCTTTAACTTGAATAATGTTTATTTTCTATATGTATTAATGTATATCACTAGGTTAAAGTGTTTTTAACACTCATTTGACTTAGTTTTATTAAATTATTATTGTTTTTTTATATAATAAAATATAGATGCTTTCACAACCACATATATATATGAGTTTGTTTCTAGTAATGTAAAGAAATACCATGATCTTTATTAATTTTATTTTTAAAAGTGACTCAATGAAAATTTTTAATTTACTCCAAAAATCACAAAGGTTACAACCATGGCGCTGTCCACTAAGGTTGCTCACGGGTTCAAGAAGCACAAAAGTGCCAAAGAATTATCTGACGCGTTGGTTGAGCGTTTCGGGCAATGAGGATATGCGTGAGACCAGGAAGGACATGTTGAGACAACGGTTCAACATGTTCAATCACATCAAGGGTGAAACTCTAGAAGCCCAACTAAACCGATTCACACACCTGATGACTGAGCTCACGAGCGCCGGGATATAGATGACCAAGTGTGAGGTCAATAAGAAGCTGATGAACTCTCTTCCGTACAATTGGAACTCCAATTGCACAAACATCAAGAGGACAAAGGACATGTATAAGACCACCCTGAGCGAGCTGATCTCCATTATCAACTCATTTGATATGGATGACAAACAGAGAGCATTGAATCATGCCAGCTCCATGGGTATTACTCCAGCTTTAGTGAATGCAATACTTCTCTCATAAATCAACTATCAAGCTTCAGGATCTCAGACCGTTCCCTATAAGACAACTTTTCTCTCCTCTAGGCAAACTCACTCAGTGCCAAAATTTAGTCCAGAGAGTGAGGAGAACCTGCTACTGTTCAAAGGATTTATGAACAGTTATAATGCCTTTATTGAAGGTGAATTAGCCCCAGCCAACCTGACACAAGATAATCTGGAGCAGATTAATCCGGCTGATGTGGAAGAGATGGATATTGAATGGAAGATGGCCATGGCAGTCTTCAGGGCAAAGAAGTTCATCAAAAAGTATGGGAAGAACAGCTTTGGGAACAACCTAGGGAAAAAGCTCGGGTTTGATAAGTCAAAGCTCAGATGTTACAACTGTGACCATCCAGGTCACTTTGCCCGGGAATGCAAGCAGCCAAGAAATGCTAAGGAAGCTGAAAAGATGACAGATGATTCCTCTGGTGTTGGAACATCTAAAGATTTAGTGACTTAGGATTCAGACGCGTATGACTGGAGCGATCAGGTGCAAGAATTGGAGATGACTCTGAGCCACGCATTCATGGCTGAGGTGGACGAAAAGCGAAATGAGGTAACTGAAAACTTTGCTGGACCTCTTTCATTGACAAAGTTTTTAAGTATAGATCTCACAATGAGGCAATGATCAAGGAGGTCACCAAACTTAAATACTTTAACTCTGAATTTCTTAAAAGTGAAGAAATTTTCAAAAAGAAGCTTCATGCCGAAAGGCGTGACATTTCAAAGTTAAAGGAACTTTTGAGTGACAAGGAATCTAACTATCGGGTCGCCAAGCGTCGGATAGAAGAGATTACCTTAGAGTTAGATCAAGTTAAAACTGAGTTGTCCAAAACTAAAATTAGAGCTGATAAATATGACTACTCAAGTAACTTGGTGGCTAAGATGATCAGTGTTGAGGTTAGGGGAAGAGAGTCTACGAGGCTTGGTTATAGTGAGGTGAAACCTCCTTTTAACCATAATTATTCCATCACACCCAAAATTAAAAAGTCTGTTGATGATCTGCTATTAAAGTCAGACCGGAGGTATGAGTTCAGTACTGGTTCTAACAAACCAGTTTCAATGACAGCTGATCCTATTTTGACTGATTTAAATCGTTCTGATGATTCTGTGGTTTGTGCAAAAGGTTTGAGTATTTCAGGTCAGATTGAGGAGGAATAAGAAAGAAGTGCTGGGAGGAGCATAGATTGTTTAGTTTCATTTAACAAATCACAATTTTCAGTTTCAAAAGCTGATTTTGTTGGAAAATTTGAAACAATTAATATTAAGACAAATGAAATGATTAAGAATTTTAGGACTAAATCTGTTAAAACCAATGTTGATGTTAAAAACAAATGTGACTTAAAATCAAATGCTTCTCATTTGACAAAAAAAGGTAACCAAGGCTCATTCCACAATCACAAGAGAGACGGGTTCAAAATTAAATCCTAACTGCGAACCTTATGTTCCAACTGAGTCATTGGAACAAGTCTCCACAAGCTCATCTCCTGGTCAAAGTGATTGTGATGTAAAGCCTTTTGACCCACAAGAGTTTTATCAAAAGGTATGTTGCTATGCATGTGGGAGACCAGGCCACATAGCCAAACACTGTCTGCACAGACCCACTGAATTCTTCTATGGGAAGAATCAGAAGGTTACACCAAAGGCAAAACCAGTCTGTAAACCATTGAGGGCTGATTAATCCTTCAAGCCTATGGTGAAACCTTAGAAAAGGACTCAAAAAAATCACACTGTCGGAAATAGAAAAGAGTCTAAACCGAATCAAAATGATTTTCATAAACAAAAGAAAGCAAAGGTTTTCAAATATGAAATTAAAACATAGTGGAAGGGTAGGCCCCAAGTGAAACCTCTTATAAAACCAATTGATCCTGGCAGTGTGAACAAGCATATTAAAGTAAACAAGCCGACCAATGTGAACAAGCTTAATGTCAAAGGAAAAGAAAGCACCAAAATGCCACAAGTGCCTAAATCTGCAAAGATTTGGGTACCAGTTTCTCATTAAATGTGTGTTTCTCATTAACTTGGTCTATTTATAAGCCTTTCAGGCATTTTATCGATACTAACTTGGAACTTAGAATTTGTTTCGATTTTGTTCAACTAAGCTCTCTGTATTTCTCTCCTAATTCTTGTAATTTTTTCATTCTAATATTAATACAAGAATATAGAATTGAGTTCAAAATGATACATTGTCAATGTGAAATTTAGATTGTTTAAACTAGCAAACATATTCGGATTCTGCACTTGTGTGTTTGTAATTTTATATCATTTGATCCTAAATTTGTGAAAGGACCTACACTAAGTATAAAAAGCACATAATATGTGTTGCCATCATTTCCCTCCTAGCCGTAACACACGTAAGAATATGTGTGTGTTTTGGAACCGCGAGAACATGCAAAGGAGCTGATGATTCCTTCCTCCGATACCCGGCGTCATCTCTAGTGGGGAACTGGAGAAGTGAGGGGTAGCAGCGGCAACCAAGAGTGTCTTCGATGGCATCTCCGGCCAGTTAGTCGGTGACCCATGACAACACCACATCCGTACTCTTCTGTTTAAGCACTAGTGGCAACACACCCATGACAACACCACTCTCCTTCTCTTCCGTGTGATGGTGATGGAGGTAAAGGAGCTCATGAGTTGGATCCAGGTTTGAATAACCTTATCAATTGTGGTTTTTGGGTCCAACGTGAACATCCTTAAAAATGTGCCATACCTTTGTTAATCTGGTTTATTATTTTGTGATTTCAAGTTGAAATGGTGACTTTGATGAACGGATTCAAGAGTCAGACGTTGATGAGGGGTTTCAATCATAAAGCATTAGCCTAGGTTAGTGCTTGAGCCCAAAAAAACTAGTTAGATCTGGTAAACCGAGAGTTGCTTGGGTCGTTCCTGACACTCTCGGAACTCGGTTAACACCAACTCAATGTGGTCAAATTTGGTCAAACAGTCAACCATGGTCGGGTACAGTCAACAGTAGAAAACGTGTGTTTGGATGGATTCATGTTACAAAAACAAGTACAAAAATATATTGGTTCAAGAAACGAGCTTCCGATTCTTGAAACGGGTTTGCACACACGAACCGCGGAATGTATCCTTGCAAGCTAATCTCATATCATATCATATCCATTGTATTATTCTTGACTTGTGTGTTACAATTATCTACATTTTCAATTAAATTGAACGAAAGCGACCAATAAACATATAACGGATTAATAATAATTCATATAACATGTTTGATGAAATAACTAAATTTTTAAGAGACGCGTAAGTTGAGATCTAAGTATATACTTACATCAAAATAAGTGAGATGACTATTTATTATAAAGTGATGATTAGAGTGTAATGATTATAACTATTCATTACAAATATGGGACTACGATATATAATTTAATAAATTTCTAGTAAATATGAATGGGAGGAAATCAACAAATACATACATACATTCATATACATACACACACACACATATATATATATATATATATATTTAAACATTTTAAATCTCGAATATATGTATATGTAAATACAAATATAAAAGCATTATTTAAGTAAATATGTTCGTTATGTGCAAGTCGAAATAAAAGAACGGAATGCATAAATATATGTGTGTGTATATATATACAAACTTTTTATTTCTTTAAAATAGATTTTTCTAACTAACGATTTTGTTAAATATATCATGCAACTCGAAAGGTTTTAATTATGTTAAAACTCAAATATTAGCTTTCATTCTGTTTTGATTTTTGGAACAATCATCTTATATAAACCTAAGAGTTACACTTTCAAATATATGATATGTAACTATGTAATCAAAGGAGTTCAGGTACATTTGAAAAAAAAAAGGAATTTCAAGTAATATAAGATTGTAAAACATGTATTTGGATCTAATGACTACTATTTCAACAAAATAGTTTGAAATATATTTTGTTCATATATAAATCATCAAATTACAATGATTACTAATAAATATGACACATGCTTATATATTAATAACAACTTGTACATAATAAAGTCGTTTCGGGATACAATAAACACCATTACAACGGACGACACATATATAAGTTAGGATATTTTCAACATCTTTATTGTAAACATGAACTGATTATTCAACAAAGTAATACAACATAACAATAATTATCAATCTTGGTAAATAAGATTATGTCACACCCCAACCGACGTCGGAATACATCGGGGCGCGAGTTTGACTGTTCAATAGCTCATGGCGACATATTATATATACACATTTTAAGCATCTCAATTATAAACACATTCAATTGAATAAATAATCGATTGCTAAAAAAGAAACACTATTGACTCAAAAGTAACATATGCAAACAAAAGTCCTCATATAATCAAATTTAACACAAGTGAGGACCCGGTAGATCGTTTATGACAGTTATGTCAAATAGGCACATGAAACAAGATTGTCGATATCAGATATTAATACACATTTTGTTTATACACAAGACAACATAATTGATTCGATTGGGAAATGCCATATTATATCAAACATAAAGAGTTGACTAGCACTGATGTGTTGATTAATCTGACTTTGGTTATCACAATACATGGACATGATATCCATTGCTATATTCAATGTGAGTATTCGTAGCCCCTTTTATGTTGGCCGGATTATAGATTACATGAGACTGTTTATACTGCCACACCCCGAGCCGGCGGGCTGGATCGACTTTCCGGTCAGGCGGAAGGTTCTCGGGGCGCGATATCGTTTGATAATCAAAATGATGAGATTGTTTGCATAGCACATGATATATAATTGAGAAATGCTAACATGGCAATGATATAGAATTACAAAGTTAAATTACATTGTTCCGTTCATAATTTAACTAAGTAAATTTTTTCAAAAGAATCAATGAATTTCTATCTTGTAACTATACAAGATCTACAAAAGATGATTCATTGTTTTGTCATTCCAAAACTATGTTCAACACAAAACGTAGCTAGGTCTTCTAAAAGTCCACTAGCTAAGTTCCTGATGTCTGGTGACTAAACATGTTCGTCACCTGAGAAAACATGCATTTAAACAAAGTCAACACTAGGTTGGTGAGTTCATAAGTTTGATAATTGAAAACATTGATTTGTTCACATACACAGTCATAATGTCATACATGATACTTGTATTTTTTTTAATTCACCCATTCACACAATGGTCTCTCCATAGTTATACTTACAAGTAGTATCTCACCCTATTAGTTATGCTTATATACAGGGCATATGTAGGGGAACAAGCCCCAGCCAACATCCCACCACATAACTAATAGAACTCCACACCACTTGCAATACAACTATAGATACCCATTTTCATCCCACATGTTCAATCCGTTTGATGTTCACCCATTTGTTTATGTTCATCACCCAATGTTATATGTAGAATAATATAATAAGAGGGGTTTAGTTATCAAACCGAAGTATTGATAAACCCTTAATGTGTTAAGGAAATTAGATTAATTTAATCTAATCCTTGTTATTATTCTCTCGCTTGCGGGGTTAACTGTTTATCACTTTTAATAATAAGAGTGTTAGTTAACCGATTGATATCTTGTTCTCAACTTGAAGTGCATAGAGCCTAAAAGGAATCCATTGCAATCCTCACGTAATCAGATTACAATGCATCCGATTTACCTCCACCACTTTGTATTCCCATAGGCCTCATCGAATCTGTTACTAGTAATATAACATGAGAGAATCAATTCCTCAGTCTACTAGTCAACAGGAAACGATGGATTAATTACAATTATCACTGCAGATTAATATCACCATGTGTCGCTTACCAGACCCTGACTGTTCGTCACCCTGTCACTGGTCATACGTTACCGGCCAATGATCAATACGATCAACATACCAGCCCTACAAGCTGGAGGTTTGTCAAACCTATGGTACCACTATGCTATCGTCGATTTATTCACGTCAAACTAACTGGTCAGCGATTTGTGTAAGGGATTTACAATGATCAACTTGAATACATGGCACATGATTGAAATGATATAATACAGACAGTTCAATAGTAATCAATTGTATTGTGTGTTCACCAATGTTTGTTCTCGATGTTGTGTGTTCTCATTGTTCTTAACAAAGTTATATAAGAACTTGTCTTATTATACAATGTTAGTTGTTGTGTGAATGATATTGTTATCATGAAGGTACATTATCATGATTATCATTCTTTTTGTTCCATATGGTCACCCTGTTGTCACTACAGTGTTGCAAGAGCTAGTCTTACTACACTTAGTCGACTCAGGTGATGGATGATACTTGTTTCGTGTTATCTTGTTGTTCCATATGGTCACCCTATTACACTTAGCTAACTCCGGTGATGAATAATATTATGAAGATATATTATCTTTATATCATTCGTGTTTGTTCTTGTTGTTGTCATCATGTTCACCTGTGATAATCTCATTGTTTGTTCTTGTAAGAATAATTAAGTGTTATAAGTTAAAATCTTACAACTGCATTATTCTATTGTGTTGATGATTCATGAAGTTACATTATCATGTTTCATCTTAGTTGTCTCTGTCATGTTATGATCATATAAGCATGCATACAATGATAAGCGATAATAAGTCAAGCAATATTATCTAAATCAGAGTATAAATGATATATTGTACTAAAACTTTTAAATAAATAAAAGATTTAGCATGTTTCTCAGCCCTGAGAGTTTAAAATCAATTAATGATTAGAAAAGGGGTGTATGAACTCACCTTGTAACTTTGTGTTTGACTTAGCCTAAACAAGATTGCACGCGCTCTTTGTTGTACTTGTTGTTGTTTTCACGATCCTGTATTGATTTCACAATGTTTGTAACTTATAAGTATAAGTTATATGTGATTTGTGTGTGTGTATGTGTTAGCCCTAAAGTTGGCTAACACTCGCGAGTCTCGGTCATCATTCGGCCTTGTTTACTCGTTAGGGATTATACTTAACACTTAACCAATTCAGATTAAGCTTAGTATACCTTGTTATTTGTTTCGTGTTTAACTTTGTTTTGACCTTGTCATGTTGTGTATTCTTGTCAACCATTATAGTTTATAAACATAAACTTAGACTTTAGGTCATAGGTTAATAATCCTTAGCATCTTGTAAAAGAGTTTGCATGTTCATTGTTCCATTTGTCTCAATACTTGAAATCACTTGTTAACATATTCTAGAAGACTAGGTTGTAGGTTTTATGAAATTAACCCAAAACTTTGCCACCTTTGTAGTAAAATAGGATTAATATATTCAAATCCATGCATGTTAATCATGATCATTGGTTTGGTGTGTTAGGTTGTCTCCTTAACCATGTGGGCCGAATCAATCCATTGGGTCGAACCACTAAACCTTGGGCCGAACCAGTGGACCTTGGGCCGAATCAGTGAGCCGTATGATAATGTTGGGCCGCACGACTGGGCCAGAAAGTCTCATAGGCCTACCAAATGAATGTGGTCGCATGGTGATGGCCGAATGAGTATTGATTGGCTGAATGTAGGTAGCTGCCGAATAGGTCATTGCCGAGAGAATGAGCGTGGCAGAATGTGTTTCACCAGAATGATGGTCGAATAGAAGTGCTTAGCTGCCAAATGGAGAGGGGCGAATGAGTGTAGCCGATGGTGTTGGTTCGGTCGGCTAGTGTCACACCCCGAGCCGGCGGGGTTGGATCGAATTCCCCGTCTGGTGGAAGGTTCCCGGGGCTCGATATCGGGAATGATAATTGAAATGATCAGATTGTTTACATTGCACATGATATATAAATGAGAAACTACTAAGTAAAAATAGAATTACAAAATTAAATTACATCAGTTAAGTTCATAATTTAACAATGTAAATCTACTATCAACATCATAGTTCTTCTATCTTGTATTTGCACAAGATATACAAAATAATCTGTAATAGATGTTCCAAAATATGCAGGTCCAAAAATGCTAGGTCCTCTAACTAAAATCCTAGCTCAAAAGCAATAACTGCTTAATTGACCTGTTCGTCACCTGAGAAGTCATGCAAAAGATCAAGTCAACACCTGGTTGGTGAGTTCATATAGTTTTATTTGAAAATGAATTTGATAACCCGTCCGAATGACAACCTTAACCTCACTAACAAACACCTATACTATCCAGTCAAATATGCTTATATATAGGACATATGTAGGGGAAGAAGCCCAGCCAACATCCCACCACATATCGAACCACATAATATATTGTTGTTGATGATAATTAAGCATTTCATCCCATATACTGAATCACATAATTGAACCGTCTGAAAATGATAACACTTGAACCGTCTAAAAATGATAACCTTTGAACACCCAAAATGACAACCTTAACCTCACTAACAACCACCTATACTATCCAGTCAAATATGCTTATATATAGGGCATATGTAAGGGAACAAGCCCCAGCCAACATCCCACCACTTATCGAACCACATAATATATTGTTGTTAATGATAATTAAGCATTTCATTCCACTCCATTTACACATTAATTCTTCAGTTCTTAGTTCTTGCAGTTCCACAAAAATAGAATTTCTATTAATTCCTTAAGTTCATCACACAATCATGATCAACAATAGCATTTGTAGAAACATTACAATAATTGCTTAAATAAATAAACATTTAATAAAATCTAAGACCTAATGATTGGGCCTTGGTCAACTCGAGTAGACTAGTCTAGCAATCAAGGTTCTTAGTAGTAAAGGAGATCTGTAAACCTCATCAAACATGCGACCTATAATCAATCAGTCTAGCTAGGACATCTTTTAATATACAGGCTTTTATAGTTCTTTAGATCGTCCATAGTTCGTATAGTTCTTTGGCAGATGTTATCTTTGAGCATTTCCCAGATATTCCTCAAAACAGTTAGGGAATACTGTAAATATCATCAAGCATGCGTCTCATATTCGATCAGTCTAGCTAGGACATCTTTCAAACCTGAGATAGGCACATGCTATCTTTGATATTTCCTAGTCAGACCCTTAAAATAGTTCTTTGAACATAGTTCTTTGAAATAGATCGTTAGTTCTTTGACAACACACCACTGAAATTAGTTCTTTGAGTAGACCGTTAGTTCTTTGAAAATAAATCTTTAAAATATAGTTCTTTGTTTTAGATCTTTAGTTCTTTTAAAAGTAGGTCTTTGAAACTAGTTCTTTGGTTTGAAATAGTTATCTACTCATAATGAATAGATAATTTATTTTGAAATCCTGTATATAGTTCACCTAGACAGAATCTAGGATAACAATTATACTTGTAAAACATCTATTAAGTAAAAGCATTTAAGTAAATATATTCCAAAGAAAATAATTTACACATGCTTCTCAGCCCCGCGTTTGAAAACAAAAATGTTTAGAAAAGGGGCAATGAACTCACCTGTGTTGCTCTGTACTGTACTACCACAAAATGCGCGCTCGTTGTTGTAACTTAGGTTTCTTCGATTCCTGAGTTGTTTTAAAAGAATTCGAATACGATAAGTATACGTATTGGTCGTCGTATCTAGGGTTTGGTCTCGGTGTGCCACTAAGGGGCTGTTTGGTAGGGTCTTTATCATTAAGTTCTGAATCAATAAGATGTATGAATGAAAAAGAGGCTCTGATTCAATTAAGTGCTGAACCAGTAATGTTGTTTGGTTAGACCTCTGAACAAATGTACAAAATTACTAATTTATCCCTCTATAAACAAAAGTAAAATTTTTATTTATAAACAATAATAATATCTAACAAGAAGTCGCTCATCACATTCATCGGAAGAACCCCCACCTGCAGATGCTTCTCCTTCTTAGGATCCAAATAAAACGTATCCAGATGCTACAAAAAACCCCACGCACATAGCTCTG
Source organism: Mikania micrantha (assembly GCA_009363875.1). Classification (NCBI taxonomy): domain Eukaryota; kingdom Viridiplantae; phylum Streptophyta; class Magnoliopsida; order Asterales; family Asteraceae; genus Mikania; species Mikania micrantha. Next base: position 14,448,943 of record CM018686.1, on the reverse strand, counting down.
GCTTCAATTCGGTCGTGGTAAATCCTGATCCGGCAGTTAGGGTTCTGATCGGAGGTGGTTACCGATCGTTCGTCGGAGATGGTTCGCTCAGAATGGTGCGTCGGAGATAAGGATCGCCGGAGACGGAGAGGAGTCCAACGGACACGGAGAGGAGTCCGACGGTGTGGCGATGCGTCGGAAATAAGGATCGCTAGAGGAGAGCTGTGAGAAACAAAGTGGGCAGGGGTTGAACTTTGTGCGTGAATGTTTGAACAGGGGTGGATTGGGAATGAGGTGTTAATTTTTCATTCAGACTCTTTCTATTGCTGAGCCATTCAGAGCTGAATTGAGCCATTCAGAGGCTCTCTTTTACCCAACCAAACACATTTGCCTCTTACCGATTAAGAGGTAGCATCTGAATGGAACCATTCAGACCCTACCAAACACCCCCTAAGTGTCCTTTGTTACTATTGTGCTTCTAAGATTTTATATAACTAGTCTAACTCAAATTCCCCTTTGTAATACTAATCCCATAAAATAATTACCATTACACCTTAGTGATGTATGGTTTACGTTGTTCATTTTCAATGTTTCTTAATTAGAACATTTTAAACACTTTATTTTATGTTGTTAAGTTAAAAATCATTTTATTTAATTGAAAGAATATTTTAAATAAAAACTTATAATTCAGTTTAAGAAATTATGATTAACAAGTTAGGCTTAGGTTAATCACATTCAATTAACCTTAAACCTGTTACTAGATCTTTGTTTCCGATAGTTCTTTGTTCGTCCGTGTGTATAACTCAGCTTAGAGTGTTCAATTGAACAATCTAATTTAGTTATATATTCGTATGAAATTTTCCAAGTGTTAGATGTTAATGTTGAAATTAACACCATAACCTTAGGCTATAACATCCAATCCCTTGGTTCCTGAAACTACGTTTAACAGCCCTAGACCCATCAATACGATAAATTGATAACACTTAGGTTCAATCAGCCATGAAGGCAGCGAACCTATTGCCGGCAACCTACAGGTTCGGCTATAATGATAGGTTCGGCGAACCTTTAGGGTTCGGCTAGGAAGGTTCGTGATCTCACTGGTTCGGCTAAAGTTCCAGGTTTGTCCCAAATGGTTCGTGGGCCATAGGTTCGGCCAAGTCCAGGTTCGTGGCCCTTGAGGTTCGGCTAACATGTTGAAGGTTCGGTGGTAGTAGGTTCGCTCTAATCAGGTTCGTGGTTCAAAGGTTCGTCTGTTAGGGAGGCTCGGCCAAGGAAAGACAGGTTCGGCCCTGTCCATTGGTCAGTGAGGACAGGTTCGGCTGGCAAAGCACATGGTTCGGCTGTCAGTAGGTTCAGCTAAAACCCAGGTTCGGCCATGAAAATAGGTTCGCTGGACAAGGGTTCGGCCACCAAGAGGGAGGTTCGGCTGATTGAATTTCTTCACGAACCTGTACTATCCTCTTCTCCATTGATCCCAATCTGTTACAAATTAGTTCCTACAACTTCCTAGTCATTCATATGTGTTTATCTAAGTGTTTCTACGTGCTTAATGTGATTAAAACAACAATAATCTAAAAGGTTCGTGATACACACTAAAACCGAATATAAACTCGAGATTTACCTTAAAATCAATGGATGAAAACTTGAATCTCTTGTACTTCCTTGATCTACGTGGTGTGATGGTCATTTTGATACCAAGAATGCTTGAAATGGTGGAGATTTGGATGAGTTATTGTAGAGAGAAGTTGGAGAAAAATCTAGAGAGAGAGAGGGAGAGAGGGACGAATTTTGGGGGTGAAATGTGAGAGGCGGTGGTGGTTGTGATCATTATGACCACAATAAATGAAGTGGAAAATACCCGATAGGTTCGGTTCCGTTCGGTTTTGCGTAAAATATCTATTTCTCGTGGTTTTCGTAACGAAACGACCCGATCTTAAAATAAGTTTTTATAAAATTATTTTAGGTGGTTATTCCTAGTAAATTAATTAAATATCTTTTGTTTATTTTAAAATTTTCAGAAATATTTAATTACTGTTTAAAATCGAATCGTACAGTCGTCGCGCGTATTCGTTCGAATCGTCACCCGTACGAACACGGCGATAACTATACTCTTCAATATTGTTTTCTAATTATCGGATATCATTCAGAACGTTAAACTTTCATATTTATTCGTACAGATCGTCACCTATACGAATAATCCGTCTATTTATCATTCACATAACGACATCCGTGTTGTTTTGTTCATTAAAGCCTCACATACGTTTATACATAATAACATCCTAACAAATAATCACATGATGGTTCTGTGTTGCCAGATAATTATCTGACTGATGAACCATGTTTTATGAGTTTTGTTTCTCTGAAATGATTCTGAATTCACTGTTTGATAACATGAAATGATAATGACATATGATATTGAACATGACATACAATGAAAAGCATATAGTTCGTACCTGATTACTGTTCCTGTTACTGTTTGAGATCACTGTTCCGGTACGGTTCCAGCACTGATGTTACAGTCTCCCCTTGTTAGAGAAATTTCGTCCCGAAATTTAAGAGTTGTTATCAGGTACATCTTCCTCTGTAAACAGTTGGATACTTGGACTTCATGTGATCTTCACGTTCCCAAGTAAACTCAGGTCCGCGCTTTGAGTTCCATCGAACCTTTACAATCGGAATACGGCTTCGCCTTAGTTGTTTAACTTTGTGATCCATAATCTCCAAAGGTTCTTCAATAAAGTTTAACTGTTCGTCGACTTGAATCTCTTCGATCGGAATGACGAGTGACTCGTCAGCAAGGCATTTCTTTAAGTTTGAGACGTGAAACACGTCATGCACACCACTAAGTTCATCTGGTAATCTCAGTCTATACGCCACAGGACCAATACGTTCGATAATCTCGAACGGTCCTACGTATCGTGGTGCTAGTTTGCCTTTCTTTGCAAAACGGACTACGCCTTTCCATGGGGATACCTTTAACATGACACGGTCTCCCACTTGGAATTCCAACGGCTTGCGCCGTTTGTCGGCATAACTCTTATGTCTGCTTCGGGTTGCGAGTAGTCTTTGTTGTATCTGAGCAATTTTGTCTGTAGTTTCTTGAATGAGTTCTGGCCCAGTTATTCGATTACCTCCCACTTTCGACCAGCAGATCAACGTTCGACATTTTCGACCATAGAAAGCCTTGAACGGTGCACATCCGATGCTACTATGATAACTGTTGTTGTAGGAGAATTCAATCAGTGGCAAATGAGAATCCCAATTCCCACCGAAATCCAACACACAAGTTCTCAGCATGTCCTCTTGGGTCTGAATTGTACGTTCGCTTTGACCATCCGTTTGGGGATGGTAAGCTGTACTCAGATTTAACTGCGTCCCTAGAGATTTCTGTAATGATTGCCAGAACCTTGATGTAAATCTGCTGTCTCTATGAGAAATAATGGACAATGACACACCGTGGCGTACCACTATCTCATTGATGTACAGTCTCGCCAGTTTATCCATCGTGAAAGTCTCACGCGTCGGCAAGAAATGAGCAGATTTCGTCAAACGATCGATGATAACCCAAATCGTATCATGTCCACTGGAAGTGCGTGGTAGCTTGGTAATGAAATCCATAGCTATTTGTTCCCACTTCCAGAGAGGAATCTCAGGCTGTTCCAGTAGACCAGATGGCTTCTGGTGTTCCGCCTTTACCTTCGCACACGTAAGACATCGACCGACGTACTCGGCTATGTCTTTCTTTATTCCCGGCCACCAATAAAATCCACGCAAGTCTTGGTACATCTTATCAGCGCCAGGATGCACAGAGTACTTGGTCTTGTGTGCTTCATCAAAGATAAGCCTTCTCAATTCATCCACTACATGAATCCATACACGATCCTTATAGTAAATGACTCCATCAGGCTTAGTATCAAAATGTTTCTCTGCTCCACAGTCAAGTTCTTTCTTCAAATTTCCTCGATCAACTGATTCTTGTTGTGCCTGAATAATCTTGTCTCGTAAGCTCGTCTGCACAGTCATTCCGATTGCTCGGACGTGCAAGGGTTTGACCCGTTCCTTCCGGCTCAAGGCATCGGCTACAACGTTCGCCTTTCCCGGATGGTACTTGATCACGCAGTCGTAATCATTCAAAAGTTCAACCCAACGGCACTGTCGCATGTTGAGCTCCTTCTGATCAAATATGTGTTGCTGACTCTTGTGATCAGTAAATATGGTACACTTGGTGCCATATAAATAATGTCTCCAAATCTTCAATGCGAAGATTACAAATTCCAGTTCTAGGTCATGAGTAGTGTAGTTCTTCTCATGAACCTTTAACTGTCTTGATGCATAAGCAATGACTTTGTCCCGTTGCATCAGTACGCAACCAAGCCCCTAATGGGAGGCATCACAATATACCACAAAGTCATCACAACCTTCTGGGAGAGATAGGATTGGAGCATCGCATAACATCTGTTTCAATGTCTGGAAAGCATCTTCATGTTTCTGCTCCCAACCAAATGGTTCACTTTTCTGGGTTAACTTAGTGAGAGGCAGAGCTGTCTTAGAAAAGTTTGAGATAAACCTTCTATAATAACCTGCCAATACCAGAAAAGACCGTATCTCCGTCAGCGTCTTCGGAGTATCCCAATTCTTTATTTCCTCAATCTTGGCGGGATCTACGTGTATTCCCTCGCTGTTGACTACATGACCCAGGAATTGAACTTCTCTTAGCCAAAATTCACACTTAGAGAATTTGGCATAAAGTTTCTCTTCCTTTAACAGCTCCAAGATCTTTCTGAGATGTTGCTCGTGTTCAGCTTTGCTCTTCGAATAGATCTGTATGTCATCGATGAATACAATGACAAACTGATCCAAATAAGGCTTGCTCACTCGGTTCATGAGGTCCATGAAAACCGCGGGTGCATTCGTCAACCCGAAAGGCATCACCATGAACTCGTAATGCCCGTATCTGGTACGAAATGCCGTCTTCGGTATGTCTTCGTCTTGAACTCTAAGTTGATGATATCCAGACCGTAGATCAATCTTCGAAAAATACCGTGCTCCTTGCATTTGGTCAAACAAATCATCAATCCTCAGCAATGGATACCGATTCTTGATGCTTAGCTTGTTCAGCTCACGGTAGTCTATGCACATCCGAAACGATCCGTCTTTCTTCTTCACAAACAAGAATGGAGCTCCCCAAGGCGAGTAGCTCGGTCTGATGAAACCCTTGTCAAGTAGCTCCTGTAATTGGTTTGACAATTCCTGCATCTCTGAAGGTGCTAGCCTGTAAGGAGATTTAGCAACAGGAGTTGCTCCAGGAACTAAGTCAATACGAAACTCTACCGGTCGCTCAGGAGGCAAACCTGGTAGGTCTTCAGGAAATACTTCCGGATATTCTTTCACTATTGGTACATCTTGAATCTTCTTCTTGTCTTTCTCCTTTTCCACTACATGTGCTAGGAACGCCAGGCACTGCTTCTGTAGACGCTTACGCGCCTTTATGCAAGAGATGATTTTGACACTTTGTTTCACTTGATCCCCTCTAACTTCCAATACGCGATCATTCGGCAATGGAACTAGAAACAGCTTTTCAGAACAGATGACCTCCACTCGATTAGAAGAAAGCCAATCCATCCCAACAATGATGTCGAAACTACCCAACTCCATCGGTATCAAATCGATGGTAAACGTATGACCATTAAGTGTCAATGGGCAATTCCTATATACTGTAATAACTGTGATCTGTTTCCCGTTAGCTACTTCTATGATGTAAGGGGAATCTAACTGTTCCTCTATAGCATCTAGTTGGCATGCAAAATCGGTAGAGATAAAACTCTGATCCTTACCAGTGTCAAATAAAATAGATGCATAAAAGTCATGTAAGGGGAATGTACCAGTGACCACATTAGGGTCTTGGCGTGCAGCTGGAGCTCCTATAGCGAAAGCTCTTCCACGGGGTGTTGGAACTGCCTGTTGTGCCTTCTTCGGGCAGTTCTTTGCAAAATGGCCATGTTCGCCACAGTTATAGCATCCACCATTGTTGTGATTGACTGGTGGAAGGAGAGCTAAAGCAGCATTGTTGACTGCTTGGTTAGGTGTCATCCGGCAGTGTTGGACCCAATGGCCCTTTCGTCCACACCCAGTGCATTGCTTGCAGGGAGTGTTAGCAGCATGATGGTATTGACACTTGGCACACATAGGATATGTACCAGTGTAGGGTCTTTTGTTAGGGTTCTGTGGTACATCTGCTACTTGTTGGAGAGGAGTGGCCATTGTATAGTTCTTGATGACCTTTTGCTTCTTCTTGGGATGATAGTGGGGTTTCTTTAACGACTCTTCCCTGTGTTTGCCGGAGTCAGCCTCTTTCTTCAAAGTTCCAGAGGCTACCATCAGGTCAGTAAGTTTCCCTGATAGACTAACAGCTGACTCCACTGTGACAGGATTTGCAGCAACCACTAATCCTTGTATGCAGGCAGGTATCTCACATACATACCTGTCAATCCGTTTCTCCAGAGTCGGTACCATATCTGGCACCAAAGCAACCAACTCGTGGTAACGAGTGGTGTATCCCATGTGGTCTGCTCCTTTCATCACATGGTTAGACAGTTCGACCTCCAGTTTCTGCATCTCGTTCTTGGGGCAAAACTCAGTTCCCATCAATGTCTTGAACTCTTCCCATGGCATCACCATAGCTTCTTCTCTTCCCCTGGCATTGATCTGTTAGTTCCACCAGGTCAAAGCTCGCTTGTTGAAAGATCCAGCAGAATAACGAACTTTGTGATGTTCTGGACAGCTACTGATATCCAGAGTTGTCTCCATCTTTTCTATCCATTGGATTAATCCAACGGCTCCTTCAGTACCGCTAAAGCTAGGCGGCTTACATCCCACGAAAAACTTGTAGGAGTAGTGTGATGTATTTCCAGTGTTCCCACTGGCTTCCCCTGATGAGTTCCCGGTATTGTTGCTGTCGTTCCGGATACGGTTGAGCATTTCTGGAATCACTTCCTTCAGCTGATTAGTCAGTTGGCTGCTCAGTAGCGTTGCCAAGGAAACAGTAGAAGGATCTAGTGCTGGAGTTGCATTCGGGTTTGGAGGAGGATTAAGTGGGGGAGGAGGAGATGGAGGAGGTGGCAGTGGTGAATCAGCTGGTGCTGGCGTTGATGAATGTGGAGCTAAGTCTTGTGGTGGTGGTAACAGAGGAGGCTGTCTTCTAGGAGGAATTCTGATCATAACCAAAAGAATATTCGTTAGTGCAGTGATCGAACGCAGAAGACACAATGCAAACATAAGTCCTATGTGCTATATATGAGGGTCCCTAGGTTATAGTCTAGGCCAAACCGTTTAAATAAGTGACCTATATTTCTCTATAAACCTGGCTCTGATACCAATCTGTCACACCCCGAGCCGGCGGGGTTGGATCGAATTCCCCGTCGGGCAGAAGGTTCCCGGGGCGCGATATCGGGAATGATAATCGAAATGATCAGATTGTTTACATTGCACATGATATATAAATGAGAAACTACTAAGTAAGAATATAATTACAAAGTTAAATTACATCAGTTAAGTTCATAATTTAACAATGTAAATCTACTATCAACATCATAGTTCTTCTATCTTGTATCTACACAAGATATACAAAATAATCTGTAATAGATGTTCCAAAATATGCAGGTCCAAAAATGCTAGGTCCTCTAACTGAAATCCTAGCTCAAAAGCAATAACTGCTTAATTGACCTGTTCATCACCTGAGAAGTCATGCAAAAGATCAAGTCAACACATGGTTGGTGAGTTCATATAGTTTTATTTGAAAATGAATTTGATAACCCGTCCGAATGACAACCTTAACCTCACTAACAACCACCAATACTATCCAGTCAAATATGCTTATATATAGGGCATATGTAGGGGAACAAGCCCCAGCCAACATCCCACCACATATCGAACCACATAATATTTTGTTGTTAATAATAATTAAGCATTTCATTCCACTCCATTTACACATTAGTTCTTCAGTTCTTAGTTCTTGCAGTTCCACAAAAATAGAATTTCTATTAATTCCTTAAGTTCATCACACAATCATGATCAACAATAGCATTTGTAGAAACATTACAATAATTGCTTAAATAAATATTCATTTAATAAAATCTAAGACCTAATGATTGGGCCTTGGTCAACTCGAGTAGACTAGTCTAGCAATCAAGGTTCTTAGTAGTAAAGGAGATCTGTAAACCTCATCAAACATGCGACCTATAATCAATCAGTCTAGCTAGGACATCTTTTAATATACATGCTTTTATAGTTCTTTAGACCATCCATAGTTCGTATAGTTCTTTGGCAGATGTTATCTTTGAGCATTTCCCAGATATTCCTCAAAACAGTTAGGGAATACTGTAAATATCATCAAGCATGCGTCTCATATTCGATCAGTCTAGCTAGGACATCTTTCAAACCTGAGATAGGCACATGCTATCTTTGATATTTCCCAGTCAGACCCTTAAAATAGTTCTTTGTACATAGTTCTTTGAAATAGATCGTTAGTTCTTTGACAACACACCACTGAAATTAGTTCTTTGAGTAGACCGTTAGTTCTTTGAAAATAAATCTTTAAAATATAGTTCTTTGTTTTAGATCTTTAGTTCTTTTGAAAGTAGGTCTTTGAAACTAGTTCTTTGGTTTGAAATAGTTATCTACTCATAATGAATAGATAATTATTTTGAAATCCTGTATAGAGTTCACCTAGACAGAATCTACGATAACAATTATACTTGTAAAACGTCTATTAAGTAAAAGCATTTAAGTAAATATATTCCAAAGAAAATAATTTACACATGCTTCTCAGTCCCGCGTTTGAAAACAAAAATGTTTAGAAAAGGGGCAATGAACTCACCTGTGTTGCTCTGTACTGTACTACCACAAAATGCGCGCTCGTTGTTGTAACTTAGGTTTCTTCGATTCCTGAGTTGTTTTAAAGAATTCGAATACGATAAGTATACGTATTGGTCGTCGTATCTAGGATTTGGTCTCGGTGTGCCACTAAGTGTCCTTTGATACTATTGTGCTTCTAAGATTTCATCTAACTAGTCTAACTCAAATTCCCCTTTGTAATCCTAATCCCATAAAATAATTACCATTACACCTTAGTGATGTATGGTTTACATTGTACATTTTCAATGTTTCTTAATTAGAACATTTTTAAACACTTTATTTTATGTTGTTAAGTTAAAAATCATTTTATTTAATTGAAAGAATATTTTAAATAAAAACTTATAATTCAGTTTAAGAAATTATGATTAACAAGTTAGGCTTAGGTTAATCATTCAATTAACCTTAAACCTGTTACTAGATCTTTGTTTCCGATAGTTCTTTGTTCGTCCGTGTGTATAACTCAGCTTAGAGTGTTCAATTGAACAATCTAATTTAGTTATATATTCGTATGAAATTTTCCAAGTGTTAGATGTTAATGTTGAAATTAACACCATAACCTTAGGCTATAACATCCATTCCCTTGGTTCCTGAAACTACGTTTAACAGCCCTAGACCCATCAATACGATAAATTGATAACACTTAGGTTCAATCAGCCATGAAGGCAGCGAACCTATTGCCTGCAACCTACAGGTTCGGCTATAATGATAGGTTCGGCGAACCTTTAGGGTTCGGCTAGGAAGGTTCGTGATCTCACTGGTTCGGCTAAAGTTCCAGGTTCGTCCAAAATGGTTCGTGGGCCATAGGTTTGGCCAAGTCTAGGTTCGTGGCCCTTGAGGTTCGGCAAACATGTTGAAGGTTCGTTGTAGTAGGTTCGCTCTAATCAGGTTCGTGGTTCAAAGGTTCGTCTGTTAGGGAGGTTTGGCCAAGGAAAGACAGGTTCGGCTGGTAGAGCACAGGGTTCGGCTGTCAGTAGGTTCAGCTAAACCCAGGTTTGACCATGGAAAATAGGTTCGCTGGAGTAGGGTTCGGCCACCAAGAGGGAGGTTCGGCTGATCGTATTTCTTCACGAACCTGTACTATCCTCTTCTCCATTGATCCCAATCTGTTACAAATTAGTTCCTACAACTTCCTAGTCTTTCATATGTGTTTATCTAAGTGTTTCTACGTGCTTAATGTGATTAAAACAACAATAATCTAAAAGGTTCATGATACACACTAAAACCGAATATAAACTCGAGATTTACCTTAAAATCAATGGATGAAAACTTGAATCTCTTGTACTTCCTTGATCTACGTGGTGTGATGGTCGTTTTGACACCAAGAATGCTTGAAATGGTGGAGATTTGGATGAGTTATTGTAGAGAGAAGTTGGATAAACATCTAGAGAGAGAGGGACGAATTTTGGGGGTGAAATGTGAGAGGTGGTGGTGGTTGTGATCATTATGACCACAATAAATGAAGTGGAAAATACCCGATAGGTTCGGTTCCGTTCGGTTTTGCGTAAAATATCTATTTCTCGTGGTTTTCGTAACGAAACGACCCGATCTTAAAATAAGTTTTTATAAAATTATTTTAGGTGGTTATTCCTAGTAAATTAATTAAATATCTTTTGTTTATTTTAAAATTTTCAGAAATATTTAATTACTATTTAAAATCGAATCGTACAGTCGTCGCGCGTATTCGTTCGAATCGTCACCCGTACAAACACGGCGATAACTATACTATTAAATATTGTTTTCTAATTATCGGATATCATTCAGAATGTTAAACTTTCAGATTTATTCGTACAGATCGTCACCTATACGAATAATCCGTCTATTTATCATTCACATAACGACATCCGTGTTGTTTTGTTCTTTAAAGCCTCACATACGTTTATACGTAATAACATCCTAACATATAATCACATGATGGTTCTGTGTTGCCAGATAATTATCTGACTGATGAACCATGTTTTCTGAGTTTTGTTTCTTTGAAATGATTCTGAATTCACTGTTTAATAACATGAAATGATAATGACATATGATATTGAACATGACATACAATGAAAAGCATATAGTTTGTACCTAATTACTGTTCCTGTTACTATTTGAGATCACTGTTCCGGTACGGTTCCGGAACTGATGTTACAGCTAGCCTATGGCCATGCGGCCCTTGGCCCTTCGGTCCCCATTCGGCCGAAGTAGGCCATTCAGCGAGCTGGGGTTGGCCCCATTCGGTCGCTCAACTGCCCAGATGCAGCCTCCCCATACCGAATCCCATGACCAAACCATGAAGCTCTCCCTCGTTCCTACATCACTCTAATGTGTTTATATGAAGTTTTTCTATGGTTCTTGAGAGGTTTTAACCGGTTGGAAGAAGGATTTGCAACAAGGGTTTTGAAAACCCTAGAATCCGAAAATGGCAGACCAAATACCCCGTTTTTGAGTGGATAAATCCTCAGATGAGTTGTACTTTTAGGCAGATAACATTTGTAGCTACGTTTGGACACCAAGAACACCGATTTTCATCAAGAAATGAGCTAGATCTTATGATTTGAAGTTGAAATTTTTAGAGAGAGAGTGAAAACCGGATTTGGGATTTTAGAGAGAGAAAGAGGGTGAAATAAATGAGGAAGATGCCTCATTTAGGCTTTATATACCCCGAGCGTGTTCGAGTTCCTTACATTCGCTCGGTTCACGTTTCTTCGCGTTTCCGGAACGTAACACGCGTATGATACGTACTATAAATAAAAGGATTTATTTTCGGGTTTTAAAGGTCGTGATTCCTAATAAATATTTTGTAATTATTTTTCTTATTTTATTATCGTTCGAATCGTTTATCGGTTTCGTTTCGTCAGATCGCGTCACCTTCGCGCGTATTCGTTCGAATCGTCACCCGATCGAACACTACGATGGTTTCACTTTCTGATTCTTGTTTTCTACTTTTCAGTCATCATTTCAGAACATTAAACTCACAGATATGTTTGTGTGAATCGTCACCTACGCAAACACACTGTCAGTTCATTATTCTGAAACGACAATGCAATTATGTTTTGAATTGTGTTTTGTCACTGACGGACTCAACTAAACTTCCTGTTTTCACATTGATTTCATACTGATTTATCGGCCATCGGATTCCTGTCATCTATGGATATCAGATCACAACCGACATGTTCTTGTTGTTTACTTGTACACTGTTGTTTCTCTTGATTTGTTGATTAACTGTACTTTGGTTTTCACCTAAATACAAACAACTGTTGTTCATCGTGAGTTGTTGTACTTAAAGTATTTAAGTTTTCACTTAAACACGTACAACTGTTGCTTGTGTTCTTGAGTTATGTTATCACACACACTGTTCATACATTGTATTTATACAAAGTAAATAGTGAAAGTACACATATCGTACGGACTTTCCGGACGATCAGGTACTGGATGTCACATATACCGTACGTAAGTTTCATCCTTTTTACACAACCATTAACTCAAAGGTTTAAGCCAATGGATAGATATTGGATAATACTAACTGCATTGACACCCCAATTCATCCTTAGGTTGAACTTGCTAGCTACAATCGCCTCAATGACGTGGTCATTTTTTATGAACGAATATTTTCAACTGTTTACTTTTGGATTCCAAGGGAGTCTACTTGACAATCTATTGTGACGAGCAGTCAGCCAGAGGTTTGGTTGTAGGCTCATGTAGATTGCATCCAATCACAGTTATGATTAACATATTATAAGGATAGCATAGCACTTGGGGATGACGAATGTACTAAATTTAAATAGAATCTATTTACTTATACCTTGAATGGTAAACACTACTATTTCAACTTTTTGATCAAAACATAAAACCTACGAACTCACCAACCTTTTAGTTGACACTTGTTTCTTTGCATGTAGTTCAGGTAATAAGGTAAGGCTATATATTGACTTTACACTTAAGCATAAGGGTTAGCATTTTCCTGTATTCAATGAGTTTTCGATATTCAGTTGCATCGTGTCTCCCATGCTTCTGCCGACGGTGGGGGTGTGACAACTCGAAATTAACAAAATCGGACTCTAAAATTTCGAAAATCTTTACCTCCAAAACATACTTAGCAAATAGGTATCCAAACGATTATTGAATCCTGAAAACAATTGCCAAATTTCTGAATACAATCAATTTATAATTTCCGTCATAAACATATGCAATTTTTAAAGCTTACCTCCAATACATACGCAATAACGAAAAACGTGGATATCATTGCTTCAATTCTTCAATTGAAAAATTATGAGAAAGTAGAATCGTATATCTCGATCAAAAGAACCCAATCATGGCTATCGTTTTTGAAGATCCGTGCGTACATAACGAAAAATCAGATAAGGAAACAAAAAAAAGGAAGAACAAAATCAGTACATTGGCAATGCATGATATATGTGAAGTTATCGTAATACATTTTCTTCTATTTTATTTAAATTGCCACATGTTGATCTGTGATTAGTTCTCAAATTCTTAGTCAATATATATATATATATAGGATTGAGCTCAAATAAGAACTCATCCTAATTGAGGAAACTCGATTAACTCCGACAAGATCAAGCCAAATCTTTAGTTTTTCATTTTCATGATCTTTATTATACATGTACAAGAATATGTTATTTTATGTGTTTATGCAAATTCATCACCATTTGGGCTCTTACGTCAGTGTAAGTGATCGCTACAGTAAATAAATATTTATAGTGTATCGCAAACTTACACATGCTTTAAATCCTAAACGGTAATTAATTTGCCAAAAGACATGAAATAACAATCTTGTACATGTATAATAAAGATCATGAAAATGAAAAACCAAAGATTTGGCTTGATCTTGTCGTAGTTAATTGGGTTTCCTCAATTAAGGTGGCTTAACAACCGATCATTACCATATATATATATATATATATATATATATATATATAGGATTGGGATCAAATAATAACCCACTCTTAAAGCAATAACCCAGATAACTTTGGCAAGATGAAGCCGAATCTTGAATTTTTTTTTGAACATCATTGTAACACAGTTAGAACACTATTTTCTTTTATGAGTTTGGGAAAATTCATCACCGTTTGAAAGTTTACATCGTTGTAAGTTTTGGGCCTAAAACAGTTACAGTGCTGTAAATCAAAAACTTACAACGATGAAATCTCTTAAACGTTGATGAATTTTCACAAACTCATAAAAGAACATAGCGTTCTAATTGTGTTACAATGATGTTAAAAAAAATTCAAGATTCGGCTTCATCTTGCCAAAGTTATATGGGTTATTGCTTTAAGAGTGGGTTATTATTTAAACATTTCCCTATATATATATATATATATATATATATATATATATATATAGGGGAAGGATCAAATGTTAACCATTCCTTATTGCGATAACCGCATAACCCTAACACTTTTTTGCGTTTTTTGCCCGAATCTTTGTTTTTTTTCATGGTCTTTATTATACATAAATAAGGGGGTTTCTTTTTTGTTTTTTTGCTAATTCATCAACGTTTAGAAATTATTTACAAGTGTAAGTAAGTACAAGTACTTACACTTACTTACATCACATATATGATGTAAGTGTGATGTAAGTAAGTGTAAGTACTTATACTTACTTACACTTTTAAATAACTTCTAAACGGTGATGAATTAGCAAAAACACAAAAAAGAAACCTCTCTATTTATGTATAATAAAGACAATGAAAAAAAAACAAAGATTTGGGCAAAAAACGCAAAAAATGCCAGGGTTATGTGGTTATCGCAATAAGGAAGGGTTAACAAAGGAACCATCCCCTATATATATATATATATAGGATTGGGATCAAATACTAACCCACACTTAGAGCACTAACCCATTAACTTTCTTTACCCAATCATAATTAAACACATGGATTTTTCTTTTATTATTGGATAAGAGTAAATTAGTAATTTGCTTTATGTACTAACTTAACCCCTCTTTTTTTATACATCCATAACTTTTTTATACTATAATATTTTTTTATAAAAATTGCACCATTTTACTCGTCTTATTTTTCTCTTTAATTCCGTTATAGTCTTGACTAGGTTTTTTTTTTTCGGATGTTCATATTTACACAAATGTAACAAGTATAAAAATAACAAATTATTTGGAACGAGTTGTAACGAATTTGGGGTTTACATTGTTGTAGAATAAATATGGTTTACGTTTAAGAGTGTAAACGAGCCAAGCCGATCACGAGCTAGTTAATTACGTTATATTCTTGACTAGGTTTTTTTATTTTTTCCGGATGCTCCAAAATTCGTTATATCTACAAGATTGTAAATACATTTTAATACTATAAAAAAATTATATCTACAAGATTGTAAATACATTTTAATACTTTAAAAAAA
Source organism: Mikania micrantha (assembly GCA_009363875.1). Lineage (NCBI taxonomy): Eukaryota > Viridiplantae > Streptophyta > Magnoliopsida > Asterales > Asteraceae > Mikania > Mikania micrantha. The sequence continues at coordinate 14,433,695 of CM018686.1, read as the reverse complement.
TAGTATAACATTTTGTTGATAAAAAACAAAATTCGTTATATCTACTAGATTGTAAATACGTTTTAATACTTTAAAAAAATTATATCTACAATATTGTAAAGACATTTTAATACTTAAAAAAATAATATAACATTTTGTTGATAAAAACAAAATTTCGTTATATATACAAGATTGTAAATACGTTTTAATACTTTAAAAAAATTATATCTACAAGATTATAAATATATTTTAATACTTTAAAAAAATAATATAACATTTTGTTGATAAAAACCAAAATTCGTTATATCTACAATATTGTAAATACATTTTAATACTTTAAAAAAATACTATAACATTTTGTTGATAAAAAACAAAATTCGTTATATCTACTAGATTGTAATACGTTTTAATATTTTAAAAAAATATTATAACATTTTGTTGATAAAAACCAAAATTCGTTATATCTACAAGATTGTAAATACATTTTCATACTTTAAAAATTATATTTACAAGATTGTAAATACATTTTAGTACTTTAAAAACCAAAATTCGTTACAAAATCAAGAATATAACGTAATTAAGGAGCATCCGGAAAAAATAAAAAAACCTAGTCAAGAATATAACGTAATTTTGGCTCGTTTACACTCTTAAACTTAACCCCTATTTATTATACAACAATGTAAACCCAAATTCGTTACAACTCGTTACAAATAATTTGTTAGTTTTATACTTGTTACATTGGTGTAAATACGAACATCCGAAAAAAATAAAAAAACCTACTCAAGACTATAACGGAATTAAAGAGAAAAAAAGACGAGTAAAATGATGCAATTTTTATAAAAAAATATTATAGTATAAAAAGTTATGGATGTATAAAAAAAGATGGGGTAAAGTATTTAATATATCAAATTACATTAATACCCTTATTCCTTTTTCTTTCAAATCAATTATATTATTATATTATAGTTTAATATCAACCATTATATTAGCATCTTGTAATTTGATCATTAAATATGGTGAAGTTAATGGGTTATTGCTCTATCCTAAGGTTAGCATTATATATATATATTATATATAATATATATATAGGGCATGGAATTATACATAAACCACTAAATATGCAATAACCCGTCAAGATCAAGCCAAATCTTCGAATTTTTTTTAACATCGTTGTAAACACATTTAGAATAGTTTCATATTTTATGAGTTTACGTAAATTTATCATCGTTTGAGAGTTAACATCATTGTAATTAAATTTTAAAATTTTTTAACTTATAATACTGTAAATGTTTTGTGCTCAAAACTTACAACGATGTTAACTCTCAAACGGTAATAAATTTACGCAAACTCATAAAATAAGAAAGTGTTATAAATGTGTTTACAATGATGTTAAAAAAATTCAAATATTTGGCTTCATCTTGACATGTTATTTTGGGTTATTGCATATTTAGTGGGTTATTTTTTTATTATTTCTATATATATATACAACTTAATTTATAAAATAATATAAGTCATAAATTTAGATAATCAATCGTTTAAGATTAAAATTACCAAAGTGCCCTTGATTCAAGAGAAAAATATCAAACCCGGTTAAGGTACTTGGCTATTATAAATCTAACCAGCTAACCATGTTGTTGACCTGGTTCATGTTTCGTAGCATTTCACAACAAAAAAAAAAAATCGTATCTGATTCACCCTAACGTAAATTAACCTCGAATTTCTTCTTTATTACGTGTAAATAACAATGTAACGTGCAAAACACAATTTACATCATATATATACTTAAAAAATATAAAAGATTACATAATGATAAAAACATTTATTAAAACATGATTTATGTTTAAACAAATATAATAATGCTTAAAAAATATATGATTCAATTTTATCGTTTTAGTAACTGAACTTTGGAAAAAAAAACAAGAAAACCGGTCCGATCATCGTCAAGTTTACTGGTTTAATGGATCTAACCGTAACTAGCATGTTCAACTAAGGGCCGTCTATAGGTATCAAACCGAGCCGGCGATATGCCAGTTCCCGGTCGCAAAATCACATGTAAAGGCATAGAAAATTAGATGTTAGGTTAAGTTAATGTCCTTCCTTTATTTCCAATGTAAATACATAGAAAATCACGGTGCTACATAAAGGTAAGTATCGTATTTGTATGTTCCGTCCGAATGTTATTGGAATATACATATTGAAATAACTCCATGTCATGCCTTATTTTTTTTATTTTTTATTTTGTAAGTAAAATAATACCACATAGGCACATACTCATCTAATCTTAATCCTAAATCTACACCATTATCACTACGAGTTTACATGCAAGTACTATCAATATATATTATAAAAAGAGACAACACCATATATCTATAGATAAGAGGAGTTTATTAAGCTAGAATACCTTTAGTAATACATATATTATCTATTGTTAACAATACATGATAAGAACACCTACACCTTGACATATAACTTTCCACCCGTTATCAAACAAACTTATGATCAATAAACCGAAGAAATGATTACACCAAAGTAAAATACCAGCAGTACCATTTGATAATTAAGTTCACACATAAACGCCCCACTACTATGCTAAATCACACAAGTGTTATTCACTTTTGATAAACAATCTAAAAAAAATACTAAAAATTCTTAAAATTAACGATGTGATGCATTCAGTTAAATGAGGTCCAATTTGTCAATTTTAATTTATTGGCTTCTTTAAAAAGCTATTAAGCTAATAAGTTGTTTGGTAAACATAAAATAACTTTTGAAAATGAATTTTTGCAAAAGTGTAATAAATTGTTTTTTAAAAGTTACAAATTCTACCTTTTCAAAATAATTACTAATTATTGACAGAAAATTACAAATCTACCATACTCTTTACCATTTACCCAATCTACCACCCACCGACACCACCACCCGCCACCGCCAACCACTACCACCATCCACCGCCACCTGGCACCGTCACTTCCACTACCACCCACCGCAAATGTCGCCACCCCTCCGCGAACGCCGCCATCCGCCACAATCACCCACCAGCCACTCCCCACCATCATCATCGCCACCCACCACTATTTTCGTAACCCACCACCGCCACCCATAACCTTAAAATGGTGTGCTGCAATAACCTTAAAATGATGTTAATAAAAGAATATCGTTTTTGGTCATTATGAAAAGCAAATCCAAACACATTTTTAAGAAGTTTATTATAACTAAAACTACTTTTGAGTTAAATAAGCAATCTCAAACAAGGTCTTAGATGTGGATAAGAAAACTATTATAAAATCACTATCTTTTATACACACATTTGCTATCTTCCATACTTTTTTGTTATGTATACTTTCAGAAAATAATTGGGTTGCCAAAATTATAAAAAGACCAAAGATTAAAAATTTGTAAAGTTTGTGGATGCTTTCTTGTAAAGTATTATATTAATATTGAGATTATAAATTGGTGTGTTGTTTTTGCCGCTTAGATAGTCATATTTCTTAGTTTGATTTTCAATCTAATATTTAATATTATTTTGATACTAAATTTGACAAGTCCAACACGGGTAGTCTGAGACTACGAGGCAAATTCCACAACAGGTAGGATATATATAAGTATCAAATAAGATTACAGTAATAAATAATATACTTGATCATCATCAAATCATACCTTGAATAATTCATTATGGTTGTTCTCACTGAACTTTCACCACAAACCTCTTCTTCAACAACCCAGGATCGTCCGTGTCATAATCATAGATATGACTTATTTTTAAGTTTTAGAGGTGTCGAAACTCGTTATAGTTTCACGGATCACCTTTACGAAGCCCTTTGTGATGCCGATATCAGCACGTTCTTGGATGATGAAGATATTGAAACCGGGGAACCACTCAAACCCGAACTGGAGGCTGCCATTAAATCATGCAGGGCTTCGATTATTGTCTTGTCCAATGACTATGCTTCTTCCACATGGTGCCTAGACGAATTGGTATTAATCCTTGAGCAACACAAGAACTTTAATCAAATCGTAATCCCAATCTTCTATCATGTCGAGCCCACAGATGTCAGAAAGCTACAAAGAAGTTTCGGAGACGCGATGGAAAAACATAAGCAAAGAATGGAGGAAGAAACTAATGAAGAAAAAAGAAATGAATTGGCTCTAAAGATTGAGTTATGGAAGAAGTCACTCAATCAAGTTGTTGATTTAAAGGGGAAAGATGCAAGGGGCAGGTAAATTGCGACTTCTATTATAACGTTTTTAATAAATTTTGCATCGGTTAGCAATATTCATGGTTTGGATATTTGAATTTTCATATCTTTGAATCATGATGTTTACTTTTCATACTTGTAACTAAAATCAATTTCCAGAAAAGAGTCGGAGTTAATTGAAGAATTGGTTATCGACATCCATCGCAGATTAAGGAATACCATGCCATATCTGATTGGGGTGGACGATAATATTCAACTCATTAGTTCATGGTTGAAAATAGGATCTCATCATAGTGCCGACATTATAACACTTGTAGGCGAAAGTGGAATTGGAAAGACATCATTGGCTAAATATGTTTTCCAATTACACTCTAGTCAATTTCACAGAGTCAGCTTTATTGAAGGCATCAATACAAGGTGTAATGAACATTTTAATGGATTGTTTGATTTACAAAAGCAACTTCATGAAGACATTTCAAAAAAAATCTTGTTACATGCTAATGATGCCTTAGTGTACACCTCTAAGATTGAGAATGTGCTAGCCAACAAAAGGGTGTTTATTGTGCTTGATGATATTGGTAGTCTCAAGCAGTTAGATGCTTTACTTGGAAAAAAAGGTATACATCCAAGAGCCAAAATTATTATTACAACCAAGGATGCATCTTTAACAGAAAGGTGTGCATTATTCAAGATAAAAGTTAAACCCAAACATAAGAAGGTATTACTAAATGGCTTATACAAATCAGAATCACTAGAGTTATTTTGCATTCATGCATTTAAGAATCATAAGCCCAAAGAAGGTTATAAAGAGGTTTCAGAAAAGCTAGTTAAGTATTGTGAAGGGAATCCATTGGCTCTTAAAGTTTTGGGCAGGTCTCTACAAAAGCAAGATATAAGATGTTGGAAAGAGTGCATAAAATTGCTAAAGAAAGAGCCTCATTCACGTATAAACAAGGCATTGAAGATTAGCTTTGATATTTTTTTATTAGAAAATTACAAGGAATTGTTCAAGCATGTTGCCTGCTTTTTTGTTGGAAATGATAAAGATGCAACTGAAACAATACTGAATGCATGTGATATAGAGACAAGAACTGGGATAAAAATTCTCATTGATAGATGTCTTCTCAGTCTTAGTCAGGATAACCGGTTGATGATGCATCAATTAGTTCAAGAGATGGGAAGAGAATTAGTACGACAAGAATCATCAAAGAAACCATGGAAGCGTAGCCGATTATGTTGTCATGCGGAGTCATTTAAAGTGTTGAAGCTAAAAAAGGTAAGGAGTCCTGTACTTTTTAGTAGTTACGGGTATTCTATGTATTTATGTTGTTGGTATATATAATTTCTATAATTTTTTTTTTTGCATTCCATTTCTTCATAGGATAAAGGAAATCTCTTAGGCCTTGCTCTTGATACGAGAATGCTTGACAAAAAGAAGTCACATGGATTATTTGAGTTGAATACTGAGTCATTCGTTCAGATGGATAATTTAATGTTACTCCAACTCAATTATGTGCAATTAAATGGGGGTTTCAAGAACTTTCCAGAAGAATTAAGATGGTTATGTATGCGTGGGTCTCGTTTAAAGTCAATACATCTAGACTTGCCAATGGAGAATCTGGTTGTTCTTGATATGTCCTATAGTAATATGGAATTTTTTAATCCACAACCACCTGCGAAGAGGCAAAAGGTAAACTTTTGGATATTTGTGTAGTAAAGACACTTTTAGAAAATATGTTAACCGAAAGATCATTGCCAATACCAAACACCGAGAACTTTTTCCTTTTTCTTTAAATTCTACAAGACCAAAAAGGTGAATTTATATATCGTAGATGAAGTAGGCTGGAGTGATAAAAGAATGGTTTTAGAGGTTGATTCAATTAGCTTGAAAAACTATTTGCATCTCCTAATTAAACCGCTATATTAAAGCTCAATCTAAAATCCTTTTTGGTTATGTGTAAATTTGATAGAGATCCTAGTCTACTTAGTTCTTAATTGTCTTTTATATTTGTGGGAGGGGGTAAGTGTAATTGTAATTTTTATAAATAAGAGACATTAGTCTTTTGAGAGGGAAAGAAGAAATATTGTTAAGTTGAGTAGGCTCATGGCATTAGCATGAGAAGGGCATAGCCCTGGGACCACTTGTGGTTATTATCTTTTGTAGCTTCTTTATATTTCAATATATTCAGTATTTTCATTGCATCATCATCAATCTATCATCTAAACCCTATCATTGGTTCCACCTGCCTCCATCTACTCTCCGATCGAGCTCTCATCTTTGTGTTTTGCATTTTTGTTCAAATCTCCAGTGCAATTCAATTTCAATTTACAGCTTCTGTGTTTTCGTGGATCGTCACTTATCTCTCAATTTTCGTCTGATTATAGGCGGCTCTAAATTCGATTTCTAATTCTTTCTGATTAGCGATGACTTATTTCGTCTGTTTCCCTAGCTCCGATCGATTTCAATTTCTCATTCTGTGTTTCCGATTCTGATTGCCGATTCACTTTGATTTCCGTTTCGCTGCTTGATTCCTCTTCTGTTTTCAATTTCTCCTTTCTGTCTTCTAATTTCAGCTTCAATTTCCATCATGGTCAATCAGTCATCTCGATTGGATATTCATGAACAGCAAATTCAGCAATTACAATCTGATGTTGCTGAATTTAAGGCGTATCTCTCTGCATTAGAGGTGGATCGGGTGGAATCGGCGGAATTCCGTAAAGTGATGCTTGATTGGATGAAAGCCCAGGAGAAACGACCTGTTGAGGAGTTTTCTGGTTCGGAAATCAATTCGGGATCAGGAATGAAATCTGCTTCACTTGATACTCCTGTTGGTTTACCATGGGCTGTGAAGAAGGTGAAGTTGCCTGAGTTCTCAGGGTTTGATCCTCAGGGATGGATTCAGAAGGAGAATCTATATTTTGACATCAATTCCACTCCCGCTGACCTTCGTATTCGTCTCGCTCAATTGAGTATGGCAGGGGTGGCTCAACACTGGTTCACAATCATCACTCAGGTTCATGATTCCATCTCTTGGACTGATTTCCAGTCAGAATTACTTCAACGATTTAGTGGAATGGAGATCCAAAATCCGTATGAATAATTGGCTACCATTAAACAGTCATATTCCATTTATGATTACATCGATGATTTCGAGTATATCCTATCTCTTATTCCTCGGTTACCGGAGTCCTAATCTCTCTGCTATTTTATAGCGGGGTTGAAGGATGATGTCAAACAGCGGATCCGTTTACATCGCCCTACGTCTTGCATTGATGCGATGTCTTTGGCTAAGGATGTTGAGTTCATGCTTCGGCCATCCGATTCTAGCACACTGCTGTCTCGTTTTCGGTATTCTGCATATGCAGGGTTGTCTTTGTTGGATTCTGGGGCTGGGTAGCGACTGTTGAGCACTACGGTTTCAAATCTGTTGGGATGTTTGGACCTACCAATGGTCAAGTCGGCTATCGTTATCGCGGGGTCGTTCTTTATCCCGCACCGAGTGGGAGGAACGCATGAAGAAAGGTTTATGCTACAAGTGTGGGCAACTCTATGGTCCATCTCATAAATGCCCGGAGGGAAAAGTTCATGTGTTGTTGCTCGGGGATGATGAGTCTAATGGACTCGAGGGGTTGCATTTTCAGTTGGAACATATGGATCCTTCACATTCGGATGGGGAATTTTCTACCGAGCCTTGAGGACAAGTCTTGTGTTATGGGGGAAGTATTGATAGAGATCCTAGTCTACTTAGTACTTAATTGTCTTTTATATTTAGGGAGGGGGTAAGTGTAATTGTAATTTCTATAAATAAGAGGCATTAGTCTTTTGGGAGGGTAAGGAGAAATATTGTTAAGTTGAGTAGGCTCATGGCATTAGCATGAGAAGGGCATAGCCCTGGGACCACCGACCACTTGTGGTTATTATCTTTTGTAGCTTCTTTATATTTCAACATGTTCAGTATTTTCATTGCATCATCATCGATCTGTCATCTAAACCCTATCAAAATCTTAATTACACAATTGATTAATGACACAAAATCGCCAACATGAAGACAGCTATTTTTGTTCTCTTATCTCGAGTAAACCCAATTTGATATCTAGTTAACTTATCTCCATTTCAGCAATTAGTTGGATCCTGCATAAAAGACAAACCATTGCTGGGGTCATTGAAGATTCTTGATCTGAGTTTTTGTGATCATCTTCTCAGCCTTGGTGGTTTTGTAGAATTACCTGCACTTGAGAGGTTAATAGTTAGAGGGTGCAAAAGTTTGACTGACTTGTGTGAATCAGTTGGTCATTGTGTTAAACTTGTTCACATTGATCTGAGTTACTGCCACATGCTTAGAATGCTTCCAAAATCCATCGGCAAGTTAAAGAAGGTTAAAACACTTCTGTTAGATGGTTGTTATTTTGATGAATCTCAAATAAAGACTGGAGATATGAATTCATCAGGCTCACTTATAACTTTGCCGCGAAAAGATAATTATTTTTCTCACGAATCTTTTCCTAGGTACTTTGGTTGCTTATCAATGTTAGATGAGTTATTAAAAAATCCTCTAGTTTATAGCATACTCGTTGCTTTGGTGGTGCACTTCTTGAACTTGCATAATATTTTTTATATGTGTATCATGATTGTAACTCTCTTGAAAAGAGCAATTTAATGAAAGAAAGAAGAGAAATCAATTGTTGCAACTTTGTGTTGTTATTTTTTAAATTTATTAATGCCTTATTATAGAAGCGAGCTTGATACTAATATGAAAATGACTAATTCTTATTAAATCCCTATGATGATGGTGAATTGGTGATTGATTGAGTCTTGATCACAGCCATGATGATAGTTGTGTAAGACTCTTCCTCAAGTTGGTATATAGTTAGATTTCATATCCCTAAATTGTTGTTACAATTGTGAAATATTTACCCACCTACTCCCTTGGTTAATAAATGTATCAACTGATTCCACTACAAGAAAATCGGGTAATTGTCACCAAAATTTGTTACCAGTATAACTGTAAATAAAGCGACCACACCAAACTCGTATTAAGAATATTTGTTATGATACGTTGCTTAGTAGGAAATTTACCATCGAATATTTTCGGTCGACAATTAGTGTGTAAAAACTTAATAATAAAAAATATAATTAAGTTACAAAATGTACCCATGGTGAGAGAATATAAAATAAAAATTTAGAAGCCTTCTTAATTCAATTCCCTCAATTTTAAGCGAACAACCTAATTTTTCTCAAAAAAATTTCTTTCATTTATTTAAATAACAATACTATTTTACTCTTGCTCCTAAACTATTTTCAAATATTATCACTTGCTTGAATTTAAATCTAATACCTTATTTGTAAGAAGAAATGACTGCACCAAGTAGGCGCTAGCCGTACATTGGCTCAAAAAATGTTTTGTTTTCTAATCATTATTTCCTTCGCAAATGTTGTCCCCTCTGCCCATAGTTTCGATGCTGATTGAGTTCATCCATGTTTGTTCATACGTAAATATCATCTCACAAAGACGTGAAAGCCCGTCTACATAATTATTACTTGGAATTACAGTTGATAGCAAATGAACGTCTTTATTCTATACAAGAGTTTACAGGCTTCAGCCTTAGTGTACGTAACTTTTTTTTTCTTAATATGAGTTGGTGTAGAACTATTGAAAACCAGCAACAATGTGCAAATTAAACCTAAAAACAAGTAAACATAAACCAATGATCTAATTCCAATGAACCTAATAAACTCAAATTAAAATAAAAATAAATGTGTAGAATATATAGCCTAATCTTTCACTTTTCCCATGTCCAAAATCAAATTTAAAGTTGAGCCGAATCAACGAATGGACTATAATGTTTATTGTATTTGTTTTATTTATTATTGAGTGTCAAATGACCCATTTACCCCATGAACAAATCGATTAAACTAACATTAAGGTCTTCGAATGAAGTACTCTTGATATCACAATAAAATTTTGAAAACATGGGAAACTTTTCGTCTTCAAATTCCTCTATTGTTCTTTTTGGTATAATTATTATTCGGCTGCTCATACATCATAATATTTTAGAGTTGGGTTATAGTGATTTTTCATTCGCAAGCACAAAAGTATTGCGTATGATAAACAACTTAGCAGTTGACATTGAGGAGAGCAGAGAATAGAGACATTGTAGAATGACTTAAGTACATAAAACAAAAGACAAATTTCAAACCATCGAGATTTAAAAAACAACCGGCTATTCTTGTTATGTATTAACCGGGATATTACAATTTTTGCATATTAGTCTGTAAATTTTTTTAAATAACATTGGGATCCTTTGAGTTAGTTTAAGTTGTTTTCTTGTATCTTTTTCAACTAATGTTTATTTCTTCCATAAATTGAGCCATTTATAAGTAAATGTCCATTGGAACTAAACCAAAATTATATTGTCTTGTATGTTGAAAATTCATTACCAATTATTAAGTAAATACTTGTTTCTTGTGTATGAGTTTTGTCAAAGTATATCTTGGTGTAGGTAAAGTGTAACTTTGTCATGGATAAATATATTCTCTCATTGATTGTGGAGAGCATTGAAATCGATATTCATTCATGGTATTATTTGCCTTAAGTTAACCCCAACCTATCCCTTCCCCTCCCACCTAATCGTTTCTTCTCCTTCCCTTTCTATATTCCTTCTGCCTTTTCTTTTCCATCTCAGATGGCGGCTTTTATCATCTGATGGGTCTTTCCCTCTCAACCAAATTCTTCACATGCCCACCATCAAGTTGTCTTCTATCAACTACTTATTATGGAAAAATCGTATTCTTCCCATCCTTTCCTGCCAAAATCTTCTTTCGTGTGTTGATGGTCCATCTGATGCACCTACATCCAATATTCTCGTTGATGCCAAAATTGTTCCAAACCCAGCTCATTCGCTTTGGTTGCTTGCTGATCAACGCACCACTATAATTATGCATGGCTTTCTCACTGAAGAGACAGTTTCTGTCATTGTGGGTCTTAGTACCGCTCAACAAATTTGGATCGCTCTTGAATGTGCGTATGGCAATTCTTATATTGAACGCATCCATAACCTCAAAGACCAACTTCACCTCCTTGAAAAAGGTAGATTATATTGTCGTGTTTGCATGACGTTTCAAGAATATATTTGATCAACTCTCATTCATAGGCCATGGTGTTGATGAGGCTAGGCTTATTCATTTTTTTCTACATGGCCTTGGTCCCACGTTTGAGAACTTCTCAACTGCAGTTCGCTCCGTCTGACCCATACCCAATTTTGTTGATTTACTTGGACGAGCTGAAAGTCAAGAACTTTTCTTGCGGTCTTTACATGGCACTTCTCCAGCATCAGTTGCCTTTTCTGCCCAAACCAAATTTTCTCGCTCCTCTTCTTTTGTTAGAGGACGTGGCGGTCGCTCCTTTCGGGGTGCTTTTCTGGAGAGGTTTGGTCTCGTGGTGGTCTTCGCCCTCCCCATTGCCAATTATGTCAACTTGAAGGACTCTATGCTAATCGTTCTCCTCAACTAAGTTCATTTGCATCTTCTGCTACCGCCACAGATGATTCACTTGCTTCTGCCGTTTTTAGTCAATGCAATGTTTCTTCTATTACTCTTGATTGTTATGTTGATTTGGGTGCCACCTCTCACGTGACTCCAGATCCTACCACTTTATCTAATTGTTCGGCAGCCTTAGGTAACGAAACAGTTACTTTTGGTAATGGTTAGTCATTTCCAGTTCTTTAAAAAGGTTCTTTATCTCTCCCTAATAATCTTTATTTTAACAATCTTCTTGTGGTTCCAAATCTCACCAAAAAATTACTTTCTATTCACAAAATATTATTATTGTAATGTCTTACTCTCCTTTTTTTGTTCAGGATTGGGACAGTCGACAGGTTCTGGCCTGCGGTCGCTATGAGATTGGACTTTATGCTTTGCAGCCTCATCATCAAGCTTTTGTTGCCTTTAATAATGGCCCTAAGGCTTCGTTTGATGTTTGGCATGCTCGTTTAGGGCATGTTTATTTCAATATTATTGTTTCTTTACAAAAACATGGTTGTTTATCTATTATTGCCTTACTTCCTAAACCTGTAATTTGTTCATCTTGTGAGTTGGCTAAAAGTAAACGTTTGCCTTTTGATAATAATCTTAAACTGGCTGCTCATCCTTTGGATCTTATCCACTTTGATTTATGGGGTCCATCCCCAGTTTTGTTTTGTGATAATTATAGATATTATGTAATCTTTGTCGATGATCACTCACATTTCTGTTGGTTGTATCCTATGAAATTAAAATCTAAATTCTATGATATTTTAAAGGTGTTTGTGACCTTTTTTAAAACCCAATTCTCCCGACTTATTAAAGTCTTCCACAGTGATGGTTGAACGGAATTTGTTAACCAACGTGTTTGGTCTTTTTTTTTTTTTTATAATAATGGCACCGTACATCGTCTTTATTGTCCATACACTCCACAACAAATAGGACGTGCCGAACGCAAGCATCACTGCATTGTTGAGATCGGTATCATCATGTTTTTTAATGCCAACCTTCCTCCCATATTTTGGATAATTGCCTTTTCTTCAGCCCTTTACATCATCAATCGGTTACCATTTCCCGTTCTCAGAAATAAATCTCCTTTTGAGTTACTATATTCTTAATTTCCTTCTTATGCTCATTTTAACGCATTTGGGTATCGTGTTTATCCGTATCTCCGTGATTATTCTCAACATAAACTCCAACCTCGCAGCTTCCTTGTGTCTTCATCGGATACAATCCTATTTACAAAGGCTATCGATGCCTTGACACTACCACCTCTTATGCCTATGTCTCCCGACATGCAAAATTTGATGAAACATTTTTCCCTTTTGCTGCACTTAATTCGTCTTCATCTCCCCATACACTTGAGCTCAACAGCTTCCTTTCGTCTTCTGAAAAATCAAATCTCTCCCCCTTTCCCGCTTCTCAATCCTCTTCACTTCCTTGTTCTTTTTTTTTTTTTGTGATCCAGCCCCAAATATTTCGCAACACTTAGCCGATCCATCCCTTTTCCCGACCCAACAACCACCTGAAACTCCTCTCCTTCTGAGTCATCCTCTCCAATTTTACCCTTATCATCCAGTCCCATTTGCACACCCCACCTTTGCCTCAACAACCCAATATCCACCAATCCTATAATTACACGAGCCAAAGCTGGTATCTTCAAACCTCGTCATAAAGCTAATATTTCTGCTAATTCCCCACTTAATCAGTCTTTTTTTGCTTATGCTGATCCCAAAGGACTTATATCTACTATGAAAAACCCCGCCTGGGTCTCCGCCATGCTCCAAGAACTACATGGTCTCAAAACTAATAACACCTGGACTTATTTTCCTCGACCGTCACATCGCCCAATTGTTGGTTCTAAATGGGTGTACCGCACCAAATATCGAATGGATGGTTTTATTTACATGTATAAGGCTCGGCTAGTGGCTCAAGGATTAAGTCAAACATCGGGACTTGATTACTGTTATACTTTTAGTCCGGCTGTTACTATTCGTGTTATCTTCTCCTTGGTTGTTCTTCATAATTGGAAGTTGCATCAACTGGATGTTAAAACGCTTTTTTACATGGAAATCTCCATGAAAAAATCTCTATGGAGCAACCGCCTGGCTTGACTCACCCACAATATCCCACTCATGTTTGCAAACTTAATAAAGCATTGTATAGACATATACGATACCCTCGAGCTTGGTTTCATCATTTAAGCTTATTTTTACGTGGAAAAGGTTTTACTTGTAGCAAGGCTGACACTTCATTATTTATTTATAAACGTAATTCTCGCATTATGATTCTTTTAGTTTACGTGGATGATTTGATTATAACTGGCAATAAAGATTATGTTCTCATGTCCTTCATATCTCGCCTTAATACAGAGTTTACTATAAAGGATCTAGGGGACCTTAACTATTTTCTTGGGTTAGAAGTTTCTTACACCTGTGATTAGGGGTGTGTCTGTTTACCCGAACCCAAAGAAACAACCCGAAAATCACCTACCCTAACCAGAAAAACTCGAACCCAAAAATACCTAACCCGAAAAGGCCTATTACCTGAACCCGAAAACTTAGAATGGTTCGGTCCTTGGGTACTGTGACAATTTCATTCTTTATTGCAAGGTAATTTCCTAAATTCATGAATTAATATTTTAATTAATCAAATCATGATTGAATATGTATATACATGTGAATTTGTGTATATATGTAAGGAAATTACAAGATGAAACAAATCGCAAATGACATTACGCAAAATTACCGAATTACTAAAATTACTATAATAATGACCAGAAACCAAATTCAAGGATCCAAAATTAAAATAATATCAATTATATGATGAATTGAAGTGAAATAAGTGATAACATAAAGAAATCTAAGAATCCCTATGTTCGATAAGTCAAATTGCGAAAATCTGCGGAAAGGCAATTCGGTATGCGTAATTGGCAAATTCATGACAACTTGAACTTCTTAATCACATTATAATCATAATGGGATGTAATTGGAAGCATGACAATGATAAATGATCATTATTAGCAATTCCTGAAATTTTACGCGAAAAGCCGAACAAACGATCGCGAAAATGGCAAAAATCAAACAAACCCTTGATTTGTTCTGACCCAATCCTATTGTTCCATGTTTATCCCATTCTATCTAATTAAAATCAGATAACTATGCCCAAGATGATGTTTCTAAACTTGGAAAACAAGGTGTGCCATATAAAAACAAAGATCTTGACTCTGGTCAAGGTTTCTACACCATTCTTTCTTTCCCCAAGCCTCCAAACTTGACCAGCCCCTTCCTCATCATTTCTGGAACTTTAAACCCATATCAAACATCATCCCTAATCAGTTCCAAGTGGTATTCAAAGCCCAAGATTAAGTGGAACCAAGAATCAAGCTCCAAAAGTTGGATTTTTTGGTGATTTTCAAGCCAATTATTGGCCAAGTAAGTTTCTAACTCAATCCTTGATTCTAATAGCATCATATGACTTAAATAAACATGTTTGAGTAAATGGTGAAGTTCGAAAATCATCACAATTAAAAAACCCATTAAAAGGGTGATTTTGTTCAAAACCAGGATTTTTCAAAGTTGTCCAAATTGAGATTTTTCTTCACCAAACACTAGATATATATTAAAAACTAGGATCTGGAGATTTTGGCCCGGAAAAAGCACAACAAAATATGATTTGGCTTACAAAAACTTTGAATGGCTCACTGCTGGCCGCAGCAGCCCGGACATGGCCCTGCGCGGCCCATGTGCGGCCCCAACAAGGCACGGGACGCGGCCCCTATTCCCAGCCATTCTCGATCATTGCCGAGTAAATCTTGATCGCGACCAAGGGCCATTCTCGGCCGTCCTTGAGCCACATCGGCCAAGGCCAAGGCCACGGAGTCACCACCTCAGCCCTACTGAACCACCACCGTAGACCACTGGCCGCCGTCGAGCCGCTACCGCACCGCCGGCCATCGCCGGACTCCGGCCACATTCCGGCGAGAGTTGTCACCGGTGGAAAATTCCGGCGAATATTCCGGCCAAAAAGAATATTCCGGCAGAAACCCTAATTTTGTCCGTTTTGCGTTATGAACTGCGTTTCGCGCTCCGGTTCGCAATCCGATGATCCGTTTTCGATAAAATGACATATTGTAAATCGATTTCGAGAACCGTTTTGAAATCCGATGATCTGATTTTTATCTGATTTCTGATTAACACTCCGGTTTCAATACAGAACTCAATTTAAGTATTGGTTTGCAATACGAAAACATATTCTCAATCGATTTCGCGTTTCGGACTCGATTTCGCAAACCATTTTGCAATCTGATGATCCGATTTTTATCTGATTTCTGATTAAAACTCCGGTTTCAATACAAGACTTAATTCAATCCTTGAAATTTAATACAAAAGCATATTCTCAATTGAATTCGCATTCCAAACTCTATTTTGCAATCAATTTCATAACCCGGAAACCCGATTTTTGATCTGAAAATCGATTAAGATTCTGGTTTTGACAACGGGACGCTGTTATTATTAAATTACAATCAAATGAGTATAAGAACTCAATTACCAAACCGAATCAGTGATTTTGACATTACAAATTAACTGATAAACTTATTACATTGATTCTGAATAAATATGTTATTCAGAATCAACTTGATGAATCTAATTACATTATTCCTGATATTTAATATCAAGGAATGTTTGGTAATCCAAGTTGGATACAAAGAACTTATAAAACCTTAATGATATGCAGAATTTAATTGAAGCTGCGTGTAATATTGCAACAACACAGGTGAGTTTCATAGACCCCCTTTTAAATGTTTTGATTTCTAAAACTCGGGGTTGGTATTACAATAACATTATGGTTACATATTTCAATTACAATGATATGCTTGCATGTTACTTATGCATTTCAACTCTTATTTGATGATTACATGAAAATTGTGCCATGCTATTGTAAAAGTCCTCACATAACAACTGTAACCAATAAACTCATGGATGAGCCAGATGATTACAATGATAGTACTATCGGGCTGAAAAGCCCATTCACGGGTAGATAGCATCTACCCTTGTGTGAATGCGTGTTATCATTTATTACATTACAAGATAACAACTTAATGCAATGATAGGCATTAAGAGTGAGGCTAAGGTCTTACCTTCAGGTATTACCGCTAATTACATTACAGTCACATAGGCTTTGGTTATGGGTTTTCATGGTGAATCATATTCATAAAGTTGTGTATGCCTACCTATTCAACATGTCATATCATATCATATCATGTTATCATATCTATGAACTAACCAGCATCCTTGCCGATCTTTTATATTACAAAACCTTTTTCAGGAAGAAGGTAACAAGTGAGAAAGTGAGGGTGCACGATCACAAGACATGTTTAGTTACTCTTACTAGTTAATGTTGTTTAAGAATGTTAAAACTTAATGTATAATATTTCAGTTACAATGTAATATATATAGTGTATGGTTTGCCATGGATGTATGATACCAATGTAACAATTAGTCATACCCATCTCTAAGATCTCACCATCATGCTTCCGCGACACGTTACAACAATTATTGACTTCATGCGTCATTCAGTGACTATATCAGGTAAAGTGAGAGATGGGGGTGTGACAGGCTGGTATCAGAGCCATAGTTATAGGGAATTAGGTTAATTGGAAACATAGTCTATAACCTTACGCTCATATGAACACACACAGAGTGAAAGGAGACACACATTTTAATTATACGCATAAGGTATGATGTCACATTTGTTGGTACTGTTACTACCATTACTTAACGCTTGCAGTATGTGAACATTGTTCAGAAACTTGTTACAGCTGTGCCAAAGCCATTAAAGGACTATATTGTGGACGTTATAGCATGGGTTATACTGGATGATACCCCTTCCAGATCAAGCTCTTCTGATGATGATCCTTACCCTGATAACCACATACTTGTAGCCATCCAGGGTTTCATCGTATGTCCCTTCTCGTTCTCCTGTAAGGACCCCACCAATGCTTGAGGACATTGGAGGGCGGAATTTCCACCCTGAGGACTTTTTTGTGTTATCGTAATTTCCTCTCCCCCTGAACCTAGTATTAGGAGGAGACATGACCGTATGAGAACCGGATGGCTTTCTACTTAACAACTCGTATCTCGAGACCTACCCCCTCCTAACTTTGAAGAGGAAGAATCCTCTACTCAAGCTCAGATGTTTGTGAACAGCTGATGGGGACTCACAGGCGATTAGATGGGACATATGAAACAATTCAACAGAACCGTTTTTCTTTGGAAACATGCAAATGCAGCTCAACAGGGCTTGATGGAACAGTTCTGTGCCTTGGAATCTGATTCCGTGTCAAGGACTAGGATGTTAGCAGACCAAATACATGGGTCGTCTGAGCATCTGGATGTTATGGAAGCAAGTGCTGCAGCTTGGCGCCGCCACTTTGTGGATCGTATTTAGTTCAAGCGAATACGATCGAGAGGTATCATGAAGAGTCATTAACTTAGTTGACAAGGTTGAACCAGTTTTTGTTGGGTATAGCGATGGTGGTAGCTTTTGTTTATTTCCTTTCGTTCCTATTAGGCCTGTAAACGAACCGAACAGTTCATGAACTGTTCGGTAAGAAGTTCGTTTATGTTCGTTTATTTAATAAAGGAACGAACACGAACATAAAATTTGAGTTCGTTTAATTAAATGAACGAACATGAACACACCTTGTGTTCATTTATTTATGTTCATGAACAGTTCGGTTATGTTCGTTTATTTACGTTCGTTTATTTGTGTTCGTTAATGTTCGTTTATATTCGTTAACTATGTAATGTTAGTTTTTGTTCGGTTAACTGACTAATTTACGAATGATATGTATATACATTTAACAGACTTGTCGTTTGTGCTCGTTTATACTTGTTCAATTGCGTTCGTTTATTTGTTCAATTGTGTTCATGTTCGTTTATGATTGTTCAATGGTGTTAAAAAAGTCTATTTATGTTTGTTCATTTATTTTAGTTCGTTTGTGTTCGTTTATGTTCATGAACAGTTCGTTTAATTTATTAATGAACGAACACAAACGAACACAAGCATATTCATTTTCTTAATAAACGAACACGAACACAAAATTCATTTTCGTTAAGGTGTTCGTGTTCGTGTTCGGTTAAGTTTAAATGAACGAACATAAACATGCCTGTGTTCGTGTTCGTTCGGTTCGTTTACAGGCCTAGTTCCTACCATTCATGAGTAGGGGATGTGGGAAATAAGGAAGATAGTTTTACCAAATTTTTTTACCAGGTGATATGAATCAGATAGGTTGTTGAGGGATGTGGTGCGTGTAGGTATGTGTAGGAGGTGAGTGTGTGGGATGTGTAAATGTCGGGTCTACTAACCAATAAGGCTAATCGAGTTATTTAATTACATACATACAAAACAATAATTAAAATGAGATGAGTTAGAATGATAAAGAAAATAATTTGCAAATATGATTGGCCAGCATAATTGGAAATTACGACCATGGGCATTCTAATAAATCTTAAAAATTAGGGTAGAAAATATATAAAATTAAAACGAGTTAAGCCAAAGTAAATAATTATAAATCAAAAGAAAGTAAAAATTTTAGATGACGGGCTACATGACAAGCACGTGAGATTACAATACATATTGATAACATATTACGAGTGTATCAATTTCAAGTAACAAAAACAATACATATTAAGTATGACTACATGTACGGTTGTTTCAATTACTTAATGTGATGGATGCGTTGTAATAGCGCAAGGACACGGTCGTGGTCTATCGAAGGGGTGGTGGGTTGGTGGCTGGGCATTATGCTCTACATATACCCTATACATAAACTACCTTCGATATATCGGGAAAGTTTCAGTGTGCGAAGGATTGTGAATACATGTGTTATGTGACAATTTCATGAATTCAATGACACCATGAACAGAATATCAAATCAATTTCTTGATATTACTATGCTGAAAATTCTTATATGAAAATAAGATAGCAAGTAATAATTATATATCTTGATATATATTACAGTTGATCATAACTATATTCATGTTATTCATTTAGACTATGCCTCCTAGACGCGGACGACCACGTCGGAATAACACTGAAACATAAAACAATAACAATCTCCCACCAGAAACAGTGAATGCTAATACTACTGGTGGAAATGAAAACAATAACAATCCCCCACCAGAAACAGTAAATGCTAATACAACTACTGGTGGAATTGGAAACAATGACAATCTTCCACCAGAGACAGCAAATGCCAACACAAATGCTGGGGATCAAAATTTTACTGAAGCTGAAATGATTAGGATTTTTCGGGAGGAAGTGACTGCTGCAATTCCTAATTTTATAACTCAGTTTCAACAACGCATGTCTTCAACCTCGGGTAGAAATAATAATATTGTTAATAACAATATTGTAGGTAACACCGAAGTACATGCTTCTGGATTTGATCGTACTAATCCTGAACCACCTCAACAAGGATGCACGTATAAGTACTTTGCATCTTATAATCCACCCACTTTCTTTGGGAAAGAAGGAGCGTCTGGACTCCTAAAATGGGTGGAAGAAATGGAAACAACACTAAAAATTAGTCAATGCTTAGAGAAACATCAAGTTCTATATGCAACATGTTCATTAAAAAGCCAAGCCCTCACTTGGTAGAACACACAAGTGAGAACATTGGGAACATCAGTTGTTGATCAGATGACCTGGAATGAGTTCAAAACGTTGATTACAGCTGAATATTGTCCTATGAATGAAATACAAAAACTGAAAGAAAATTTTTGGAATCACTCCATGGTGGGAGCAGAACATCAGAAGTACACTGACCGGTTTCATGAACTCACATGTTTGTTACCCCACATGTTTCCAACTGAGATTAAACTTGTGGAAAAGTACATTAAAGGCCTAGTTCCACAAATTCATAACACAGTAATGGCTGCAGAGCATACTGATATGAAAAAAACTATTATTTTAGCAGCTAAGCTTACCGATGAGGCGGTAAGGAGTGGAACTTTGGTTAAGAAAGGAAAAGCGACACTAATCTCCATAAATCCACAAGTGTCAGCAAATTCACTCATGGTAACACTGGAAATGCTATTACCAGGAAACGTAAATGGCAGGATAAATGCAGGAAGAAGCCAGTAAGGCTCCAACAGTTAAAAGCGATGGAGCAATTGTGCAAGAGAAGAAAGAGTACCAAGGACCAGCACCTAAATGCACCAAATGTTCATTCCATCACTTAGGGCCATGCCCTTTGTATGGAAATTGTAAGCAAACTGGAGACTTTACAAGTTATTGTAAAGCACCAGGCATACCACTCCATCATGTGCCTTATCAAGCTCCATTACTACAACGTCAACCAAACACTTGGGCCTGTTACAAATGTGGGATGTGACATTCAGTACGAGATCGTCCGGCAAATCTGTACGATATGTGTACTTTCACATATTTACTGTGTGTAAATACATGTATGTGAACAGTGTTTGTGTTAATAGAATTCAAAATACAAGAAACAGTTGTATGTATTTATGTGTAAACTTAAATACTGTAAGTACAACGATCACGATAAACAATAGTTGTTTGTATTTAGGTAAAAACCTAAGTACAGTTAATACAACAAATCAAGAATGACAACAGTGTTCAAGTAAATAACAAGAACATGTCGGTTGCGATATGATATCCATAGATGACCGGAATCAGATGGCTGACAAATCAGTATGA
The DNA here is from genome assembly GCA_009363875.1 of Mikania micrantha. Lineage (NCBI taxonomy): Eukaryota > Viridiplantae > Streptophyta > Magnoliopsida > Asterales > Asteraceae > Mikania > Mikania micrantha. The sequence continues at coordinate 14,412,275 of CM018686.1, read as the reverse complement.
AAATAGTGTGAAAACAGAAAGTCTAGTTGAGTCAGTCAGTGAGGAAACACAATTCAAACACAATTGCAGTGTTATTTCAGAATAACGAACTGACAATGTGTTTGCGTGGGTGACGATTCACACAAACATATCTGTGAGTTTAACGTTCTGAAATGATGACTGGAAAGTAGAAAACAAGATTCAAAAAGCCAAACCATTGTCGTGTTCGTTCGAATGACGATTCGAACGAATACGCGCGATGGTGACGCGTTCTGACGAAACGAAAACAAAATACGACACGAAAGAGAATAATTTAAAGAAATGTAATAAATTACGTTTTACAATTTTGAAACTCATCAAAAAGTGAATAAAATCCATTCTTTTATTTAAACGAGTAAACATACGTGTTACCTTCCGGAAATGCATCGAATACGCGAACCGAACAAACAAAACGAACCCGAAATCCTCGGGGTATAAATACCCTAAATGAGGGCATTTCCCTCATTTCTCTTTTCTTCTTCTTCTCTCTCAAAACCCTAATCTCAGATTTTGCCCCCAACCACCATTTTCAAGCTTTAATCCATCATAACTCACTCATTTCTTAACGAAATCGAGTGATTCTTGTGCCAAAACGAAGCTCTCAACTTCCTCTACACGAAAGTACAACCGATCTAAGTCAAACCCTACTAAAAATCGAGGTAATGAAGCATGAAAAGTGGCGAATCTAGGGTTTTCACCATCTTGTTCGACCCAAGCCTTAACCGGTTAAATATCTACAAATCTCGAAACCCATAACCAAGAGAACCATCACTAGCATACACCACCTTCGAAATCACCTTTGGGCCAAGAGATGCGGACAATCCTAGGCCGACTACTGCTGGGGCCGAAAGGAAACACCACAGGCCGAAAGGCTTCAGGCCGAATGGCCCATTCGCCGGCTGATGTGGTCTCTCATTCGCCAGCCATTCGTTCGGGAACACCCCCTCATTCGCCCTATACCTTTGGCCAACCTCCTCTCACTCGCTCGGACTAACTCACCTTCAGCCGAGGCTAACCATTTGGTTCATGTCATTCGACCAACTTCCCTCATTCGGCCATAGTAACATTCGATCGGCCAATCCCTTTCTCCTTCGGCCGGACCATGGAGCCACGCCATTCGCGTGGTTCTTGGCCATACAGCCTGGATACCATTCAGCCCAGACATGTTAGTTCGGCCCAAGAAAAAGAAACTTTACTCAGCCCATACACCTGGCCCAACAATTTAGCCCATGACACATGGCCAGGCCCAAATCGAAAGAAGACCAAGCATTCAACCTAACAGCATGTGATTTGGCCCATGGGAATCAATCGGCCCAGTAACCTGTTTCGGCCCACTCCTCAATTGGATCAGCCTATCTAATCGGGCCATACAACTTATTCGGCCCAACTGAATTGGCTTGGCCTAATTGATTTAGCTGGCCCATGGTGGTTTAAACCATTGATGCACCACCTGAGTCGACTAAGTGTAGTAAGGCTAGTTCTTACCACTTCTTAGTGAAAACAGGGTGACTATATGGAATAACAAGGAATGATAATCATGATAACGTAATTTCATGATAACAACATCATTCATACAACAATTAACATAATTTAATAAGACAAGTTCTTATTTAACTTTGTTAACAACAACGAGAACATACAACATTGAGATCAAACAATAACACTGGTGAACACAATACAATTGATTACTATTGAACTATCTGCATTATATCATTTCAATCATGTGCCATGTATTCAAGTTGATCATTGTAAGTCCCTTTCACGAATTGCTGACCAGTTAATTTGACGTGACTAAACCGATGATAGCATAGTGGTACCATAGGTTTGACAAACCTCTAGGTTGTAGGGCTAGTATGTTGATCACACTCATTCATTTGCCGGTAACGTATGACCAGTGACAGGGCGACAACAGCCAGGGTCTGGAAAGCGACACATGGTGATATTAATCTGCAGTGAAATTGTAATTAATCCATCGTTTCCTGTTGATTAGTAGACTGAGAAATTTATTTTCTCTAATGTCATATTACTAGTAACAGTTTCGATGAGGCCTACGGTAATACAAGGTGATAGAGGTAAATCGGATGCATTGTAATCTGATTACGTGAGGATTGCAATGGATTCCTTTTAGGCTCTATGCACTTCAAGTTGAGAACAAATATCAATTGGTTAACGAACACTCTTATATTCTAAAAATGATTAACAGTTAACCCCACAAGAAATAGAATAATAACAAGGATCAGATTAAATTAATCTAATTTCCTTAACATATTGAGGGTTTATCAATACTTTGGTTTGATAACTAAAATCCTCTTATTATATTATTCTACATATGATACAACGGGCGATGAACACAGACAGACGGGTGAAACGAAATGGGTATCTATAGTTGTATTGCAATTAGTGTGGAGTTCTATTAGTTATGTGGTGGGATGTTGGCTGTGGCTTAGTTCCCCTACATATGCCCTGTATATAAGCATAACTAATAGTATAAGATACTACTTTCAAATATAACTATGGAGAGGCCATTGTGTGAATGGGGGAATCAAACAATTTACAAGTAACATATATGACATTGTGATTGTGTATGTGAACAAATCAAGGTTTTCAATTATCAAACTTATGAACTCACCAACCTAGTGTTGACTTTGTTTAAATGCATTTTTTCTCAAGTGACGAACATGTTTAGTCACCAGATATCAAGAACATAGCTAGTGGACTTTTAGAAGACCTAGCTACATTTTGTGTGATCATACTTTTGGAATGACAAAAAAATGAATCATCTTTTGTAGATCTTGTACAGTTACAAGATATAAACACATTGATTCTTTTGGATAGATTTACTTGGTTAAATTATGAACGATACATTGTAATTTAACTTTGTAATTCTATATCATTGTCATGTTAACATTTCTCATTTATATATCTTGTGCTATGCAAACAATCTGATCAATTCGATTATCAAACGATATCGCGCCCCGAGAACCTTCCGCCCGACGGGAAAGTCGATCCAGCCAGCCGGCTCGGGGTGTGACATGGGAGTATGGAGCATTTTATGAAAAATTGTCCAACTAATGTCAAACCCATGGATAATAATGTACCACTTGAACAGGCCAGAGGACGAGCTTTTCAAATTGAGGCACGTGAAGTTAAGAACAATCCGGATGTTGTTACGGGTACGTTCCTTCTCAATGATCATTATGCATCTATTCTATTTGATACTGGGGCTGATAGAAGGTTTATTTCGCATAAGTTCGCATTATTACTTTATCTACCTAAGATTAGTATAGGGCAAGCATATAATGTTGAACTTGCAAATGGAAAATCTATTCAAGCCACACATATCATTCAAGGCTGCGCCTTAAACCTTAATGATCTTATCTTTAAAATAGATCTCCTACCAATAGAATTGGGTAGTTTTGATGTTGTCATCGGCATGGATTGGCTTTAGAAACAAAAGGCGGAAGTAGTGTGCCATGACAAAACTATCCGTATACCTCTAAACACAGCTGAAATATTAGTGGTCCAAGGTGAACGAGCAAATAGAGCACTAGGGCTTAATACTTGTATGAAAGCTCAGAAGTGTCTCAGGAAAGGCTATGCAACTTTTCTAGCCTATCTTATCAATGGAGATCATGAGGAAAAGCGCATTGAAGATATTCTAGTAGTTAGAGATTTTCCTGAAGTCTTTCCTGAAGAATTAACTGGATTGCCTCCTGTTCGACAAGTTGAATTTTGTATTGACTTGATTCCGGGAGCAGGCTCTGTGGCTAAGGCTCCATACCGTTTGGCACCTTCGGAAATGCAGGAATTATCAAGTCAACTTCAAGAACTACTCGATAGAGGATTCATTAGACCCATCTGGTCGCCATGGGGAGCACCAATACTGTTTGTCAAAATGAAGGACGGGTCCTTCAGAATGTGCATCGATTATCGAGAACTTAATAAACTTACGATTAAGAATCGTTATCCATTGCCACGTATTGATGACCTTTTTGATCAACTTCAGGGAGCCACTTATTTTTCAAAAATCGATCTTAGATCGGGATACCATCAAGTACGAGTCCGTGAAGAAGATATTTCTAAAACTGTTTTCGAACCCGATACGGACATTATGAATTCTTAGTAATGCCGTTTGGGGTAACAAATGCACCCGCAATATTCATGGACTTAATGAACCGGGTTTGCAGACCCTATCTGGATAAATTTGTAATTGTGTTCATTGATGATATCCTTATCTATTCCAAAAGTCCAACGGATCATGAGCGACATTTAACTCAAATTCTCACTTTACTGAAACATGAAAAACTCTATTCCAAATTATCTAACTGTGAATTTTGGCTACGGAAGTCCAATTCTTAGGACATATAATCAGTGAGAAAGGCATACAAGTTGATCCAAGCAAGATAGAGGCTATCAAGCGATGGAAAACACCTACCACTCCAACAGAAATCAGACAATTCTTGGGATTGGCAGGGTACTTCCATCGGTTCATAAGAAAATTTTCAAAAATAGCCTTACCTTTAACAATGTTAACCTAGAAGGATAGAAAGTTCGACTGGGATGAGCCACAGGAGGAAGTATTTCAATTATTAAAACAAAGACTTTGCAAAGCACCCGTTCTTAGTCTACCTGAAGGCACAGAAGACTTTCTGGTCTATTGTGATGCTTCAAGAAAAGGATTTGGAGCTGTACTCATGCAAAGGGATAAAGTAATCGCATATGCTTCCCGACAATTAAAGATACATGAAAAGAATTATACAACTCATGATCTAGAATTAGGAGCGGTAGTGTTTGCACTAAAAATCTGGAGACATTATCTTTATGGTACTAAGTGCATGATATAGACAGACCATAAGAGTCTTCAGCATATTCTATATCAGAAAATGCTTAACACGCGACAAAGACGATGGGTGGAACTCCTTAACGATTGTGATTGTGAAATTCGATATCACCCAGGCAAAGCAAATGTAGTTGCTGATGCCTTAAGTCGCAAAGAGCAAGTAAAACCGAATCGAGCTCAAAGTTTTAGTATAACTATTCTAACCAGTTTGATTCCCCAGATACGTGAAGCTCAACAACAAGCCTTGCAAGAATCAAATCTGGAAGAGGAAGGATTACAAGGATTGGTCAAATGATTAGAGAGACAACATGATAATGTGTTGTATTTTATGAATCGAGTGTGGATTCCTTATTTTGGCAATTTGCGACAAACAATTTTGAATGAAGCTCATAAGTCCAAATACTCTATTCGTCCAGGAGCTGATAAAGTGTATTATGATCTTCGTGATTATTATTGGTGGCCTGGTATGAAGAAAGACATTGCATTGTATGTGAACAAATTCCTTACATGTCTAAAGGTAAAGGCAGAGCATCAAAAACCTTCCGGCTTATTACAACAACCTGAAATTCCAATGTGGAAATGGGAGCAAATTTCTATGGATTTCATTACGAAGTTACCAAGAACTTCACGAAATCATGATTCTATATGGGTTATTGTAGAGAGGTTAACAAAGTCTGCTCATTTCTTACCTATTCGTGAAGATTATACTATGAATAGACTTGCTAAACTATACATAGATGAAGTAGTAATGCGACATGGAGTACCTATCTCAATCATCTCTGATAGGGATAGTCGTTTCACGTCAAGGTTATGGCAGACACTCCAGAATGCTTTGGGTACAAAAATCTACATGAGCACAGCTTACAATCCTCAAACAGATGGGCAAACGGAGCGTACTAACTAAACCTTGGAAGACATGCTTAGAAGTTGTGTCATTGACTTTGGTGGTAGCTAGGATATTCATCTTCCACTGATTGAATTCTCATACAACAATAGCTAACATACGAGTATCAAGTGTGCCCCTTTTGAAGCATTGTACGGACGAAAGTGCAGATCTCCTGTCTGTTGGTCTGAGATCGGGGAAAGTCAAATAATAGGCCCCGAATATATTCAAGAACTCACAGACAAAATTTTGCTTATTCGTAAGCGAATAAAGACTGCTCAAGATCAACAAAAGAATTATGCCGTCAATAGGAGAAAACCTCTGGAAATCCAAGTGGGTGACCGAGTTATGTTGAAAGCCTCTCCTTGGAAGGGTATTGTCAGATTTGGCAAACGAGGAAAGCTTGCACCACGATATGTGGGACCTTTTAAAATCCTTGAAAGTATAGGATCGGTAGCATATCGACTTGAGCTACCTCCCGAGCTTAACAATATTCATGATGTATTTCATGTCTCGAGTCTTAAGAAATGCTTACTGGAGGAATCACTAGCTGTACCTCTTGAGGAAATACAAATTGATGAAAAGCTGCAATTTACAGAGGAAACAGTGGAAGTTATGGATCGTACTGTTAAGAAACTCAAACGAAGTCGAATATCGATGCTTAAGAAGGCCATCGATACTAATACTATCGATGGGCCTCCTTTGCACAATCTAGCTATATTCATCGATACTATAGGTTCGATGTCCAATTCTTTGTCTACAACCCGTCGATACTAGTCCCTTAAACTCATTCAAGTAATCTAAAATTAAAAGTAACCACAACTAACCATAAAAGAAGGGGTAGTCGACCATTAAGACATGGAGGGTCGGGAAAGAGTGGTTTAACTCTCACCCGATTCTAGGTGACAAATGTTAACGTTTGTCTAACTTAATCTTAACTCAATCCAACCATAACTCATGGCTTTAATAATGAAGGTCTAGAACATGAAGATAATAAGGAAATGGTGAGCACAAAGGTTTCGATATCATAATAAACCCATGCAAAACTATGTGTGACAAGTTCCATGCATAGTGTAATATGTTGCATGCTTTTCAAAAGCTATCTTGGTTTAAGTCTTAATCATGTAAATGAACCGCTTTAATAAACATTGTAAACCATGATACAAGGGACCTATGGTTAAGCTTAAGTTGGCTACCAAATGGTATGATAACTTAATATAACTAAGAAAGAGTAATAACACTAATAATGATACAAGGCAACCTAAGTTAGTAACAACCAATTATTCAAAACCTTAAAACAAATCAAAATGATACACAACGACTTGAATCCAATCAAACCTTCAACAAGAAGTGAGAGCATCGATAACCAAGTTTAATCTATTGCACTATCAATCAAGGTGATATCATAACCCTATTTTCCATTCTAAAATATTTTGGGGTGACATATGTGATTAACTACGTTTAGAAATAATTCCTTAAATAATTTTCATTACAATAGATTAAACTTATGTTTGCAACTTAAATAATTTTCAATAAAATCTTTGGATCTATGGCACTTTAGTCATGACGTGTCTTGGCACGACCTTACCAAAGACATACTTTTGTACATACTGGATTTCAAATTTATAAAATGATTTCTAACATGAACGCATTATTGTAAACAAACTTATTCACAACTGGTATATATCCTTAGGATTTAAAGGGATTAAATCTATGTTATTAGAGTTCAAACCTAAAGTTCACACAATCGTTATTCTTATGACTTCAAGGGCTGAAATCTATATTCTTAGAGTTTCAGACTTGAAGCTCACAAAATAGCTAATATTAGGACTCAAGGGTTGGAAACTATATTCTTAGCTTTCCAAACTTGAGTTCACACAACCGTTTATCATTAGTACTAGGTGATCACAACAAGGGAAAGAAGGTTTGCTACACCAAGGTCAGAGTGAGCTTTAAATTTGTTTTTTATCCAACTGTGGATTGATGTAGTTTTGGCATTATGGAGTAGTTGTCAATTTATTTTAACAGCTTAGACCATATTGGACACATGCGTAGTAATACAGAGATGGTATTAAGTAAATTTATTACCATGGGATGTATTGGTTTCATCTGCATTCTTAACCCTAACTCCAAACGTAGTTTGGGACGTGGATCTAAGATGACATGTTAATATACTTGATGATAGTTTGGGTTACAACAACATGTTACTACTTTTATGTTATTTGAATTTCAAATTATACATTTTTCAATTATTCAATTATATTATTCATGAACTTATACTGTTTAAACTTAAAACCTATGTATCTCCTACTAGTAGTTGACAGATATTTTTCACATGTTTCAGGTAATCAAAGATAAGTACATTCCAGGGAAAACTAAGGCGATCTATTTAAGATAAAACAAGATCAAGAAACAAGTTAGGATGGATTAGAAACTCACTTAATCCTTGTTGTTTAATTATCTTGTCTGTTCTTATTTTATAAACATTATATTTGAGGTTGGTTAGTTGTACATTCTTTTGGTAGATAGATATGATCTTTAATCAAACTACATTTAATCTTATGGAATCTAGAAAACGTTGTTGTTGTTATTCATTAATCTTGGTCATGATTCAATCGATCAGTCATCACCGCGCTGTCGATTCTGCAAGCGGTGCAGGGTGTGACATCATATATCCCAATATATTATTTGTCACAAAATTGTGAGACACTCAGTACATTGTGTTTATGTGATCCACAAAACTGACTTGATCAAGGCTTATATGATTATTTGAAAACACTCCCTCCTTTGTAATATATCCTCTGGTGTTCGAGGAAATTTTACATGTCCCCCATGTATTCTCTTAACATTAGATAACCAATCCATTACCAGTCATGTGCATGGAACAACCACTGTCTATATACCAAATATTTTGAGAAGAATTAGAAGACATATGTTCCTGTAAATATAAATATATGTTAATTAGAAATTGGTATCCATGTCTTAGTCAAATGACTTTTCACATGGATAGGAGAAGAAGCATCATTAGTATTATCAAGGAATAAGATATAATCTAAGGAAATTTGATCCTTAAATTTCTATGTCTGATTAGGAGTCGGTTTATATGGAATTGTCTCACTCAGAGACTTCACCCTTGGTTGTTTATTTTTATTAGAATTATTTTGTAAATTCAGTGACATGTAAACATTAGGTATTTTAGATTTTACAAAAGCATTTTTAGATTTAACAACCATTGATATATCACTTTTCTTTTCCATAATCGGAAAAGAATGACTGGACTTTACTATCTTGGCAGGTTGTTTTGATGTTGATTTTTGTGAAGTGAAAGCTATTGTTACAAAGTCAATCAGGTTAATTGGTTGTGTAGGTTTCTTCTTCATACCCTTCCTTTAGTTATTATCTTGTGACCGACTAAATTTATATGGTAGACTTACTTCATGTACCTTAGAACATGAAGTAGACTCCACAAACTTTGAAGCTAAGTGTCCATTTCTACTCGAGTCACCTTTTTCAAATTATTATCATTAATATGAATCTGACATGCTGCCATTGGCAGTTTGTACATACTGAATAGTTGTAGAAGGAGAATTCTAAACAATATGAGATGTAGATTGATTTGTATCATGTTTCGGGCAATGAGAAGGGGTTGAGAAATAACTTTTGTTGGGAAAAGTCACATAGGGTGAAGAAGAATTGTGAGGGGCATTTCTGCATTCCCTAGCAAAATGTCTTGTGTCATGACACCTATAACACTGAACTTTTGCTTTATTTAGAGAGATCTTGGTCTTACCATGGATACCAGGAAACTTTCTTCTTTTCCTTTTATAGAACTTGTTAGTTCTTACGCTCAAAAGAGCAAGTTGATTTAGGATATCCATCTCTTCCAAGTCATCACTTGGAATATGATGGTGATCATCCACGATGAAGCACAAGTTGTCAGAAGCAAGAGTAGGGTCATCACCTGGACAAAAAGAAGTTATGATGCCAGTGGTAATATCAATATGCTCATCATAACTCTGATAACAATTCGCAGATTTATGAGCAGGACTAAGGAGAGCCGTGTTTCCTTGGACATACTCCTCAGTTTATTTACTAGACTTTATTAGCTTTCTTTTCTAGTCAATCTCACTTTCAAAAGTGAGTAGCTTAACATGAAGTTGGGTAAGCGTGAGATTGCCAAAGTGTGGAGAAGATCTCATGACAATGGAATAAGTTTCCCACTTGTCAGGAAGAGATCTCAGAAAACGATTACGAACAGAAATTGTTGGGTAGACTTGACCCTCTAGTTTTTGTTCACAAAGAAGAGAAGTGAACCTTTCAAGTGGTTGAGTCAATGACTCATTATTAAGTTGAGAAAAAGTTTCATATTGTTGAGCTAATATCTCCCTAGTATTAGCCACAACATCATTAGTTCGTCTGAACTGTTCTTTTAAGGCATCCCACAAATATTTTGCAAATTCACGGTGAAGGAGACCTGAATAAATCTTTTTAGGGAGTGCCATTGCTAACTAGCACGAGCCTTAGTATCAAGCTCCAGTTTCTTATAATCTTCCTCGGTATAGTTGCAAGGATCTTTAGGTATTGCTTTGCCATTTTCAGTGTCTAGGACGATAGGATTATTTGGTCCGAACATAACTGCTCTCCAGCAACTAGTATGGTTAATGAACAGAAAATGTATCATCCTCCTCTGCCATATATTATGCTGATGTCTAACCAATAGATGAGGTTTTGTTGAAGAGCCAGTGTTCTGAGGATCTAGATTGATTTTTTCTGCAATCTAAAACAATAAGAGAAAATCAATGGATAACTGATATCTCTAAGTCGTTCACTGGAATGGTTATGAATATACAGTTGAGTTCAAAACCAAACACCTTTAGCAGAGTAAAAAACAACTTATGCAAAGAAGAAAAGTGAAAAATTATTGAACACAAGTTTTAAGCAATCGGTTATAAGGAAGAGCTCTAATTTTCATGCTTGATGTTAAATCAAGAACTGAATAACATAGCTCTTATACCAATTGTTGGATCAAAGGGGTGTTAACCTGAATATTTTTCTTTAGACACTAGAGTCAAAGACTGGGCACTAACTCCCTCTTGAGTCAAACTCTTGATTATTTTAATCGATTGCTAAGTTAGCTAAAGAGAGAAAAGAAAAAAATAACACAAGGAATTTTTGGGGAATTCAATTCGAGTAATGCAGAGAATGTTGGGATATAAATAGCCTAAAATTCAATGTTACAGACACTATTACAGACATTCATACAACACAGAAGTACAACAACTAATCCAAAGTCAACAACAACGGAAATACATGTCTTCAGAAGGTCTTCAGTCTTCAGTTATTTCAAGGTTGAAGTAGTTGTTGAGTGATCAGTGGTTATTCTTCGGAAGCTAAGCTTCGGAAACTGATCAATAGTTTTTATTATATGATCAGTGGTTGTCTTCCAAATTAGTAGTTGTCTTCCGATCAACTATTGTCTTCCGATAAGAGAAGGATCAGCTATTGTCTTCCGACAAAAGAAGGATCATCTATTGTCTTCCGATAATAGAAGAACATGCGAAATAAAGTTAACACTAAGTTGGTGAGTTCATACGTTTGTTAGAGTTTAAAAATTAAGAAAACATATATCTTGGTTAAAAGATGTTAAAGACCTTAGCTTGGACCTCATCGCCGACATGATATCGTCAAGGCAAGTAAGGTTTATAAATAACACACTTAAAATGACACGACTTTGCCTTAAATGATAACTAAATTGATTACTCCAACTTCATTCTAAATTCACACCCAGTTGGAAAACCTCACAGTATTTAGTCTTTAATAAGAGTCATCATGGTTAATAAGCTAAGGTATTTAAACAATACTTAGTTAAAAGCCACGATGTTTGGATATTTTGTAATTCACACAAGTTTCACTTTGGTACAGATTTCGAATTTGTTTCAAAGCATTTTACACACACAAAACACCATTTTCCACCTTAAACTTCACTACTGACATAATCCCGTATTGCCAAGAATTGTTTATATATAGGGCATGTCAAGCCCATCCGCTAGCCCACCACGCCCTTGATAAGACACGATTCTGCCCTTGATGGAAATTAAGATTTCTATTTTGCACACATCTTTAATTCACATCACTTGTCATTTAACCTAAGAGTTTAGTTATTACGTTTTGTTTTGGAAATGTGAGTCAACCCAATCATTTTATGAAAGCATAAATTGTAGGAGTAATGTAACGACTATTAGTAACATGGAAATGAACTTGGTTGACCCACTGGTCAACTAGAATGTTACAAGTTACTAATTGACGTTGTTAAAATCATTACACATGTAATTTAAACATAATTTAACAACTATTTGTAACTGAACACTGGTCAACTTGGTTTACTCTTCAAGGGAAGCTCATGGCGCATTGTTTACTACAACAAATATTGATATAATAGCAGTGACAAAGCTATTGGACCGACCATCCTCTCTAGTTTGATTTACCCTCTGGGGGAAGCTCGTGGCACATTGTTTACTACTTCAGCATTGTTAGCAATGTTTAACATGCGTAGAACATCAAGGTTGAGAACATTATTTGATTGCATCATTTGAAAGTATTATCTGTAAATATATATATGAATGTTTGATTGAAAACCTATTTGAGAGCATACCTGAGAACATTGATTGCGTTGCATTTGAACAATTATTGCCTTACATGCTTCGTTTACTATACTTAGTTGGTTTTCGTAAGTCTTCACATGAGTATTATTCTTTTATTTCCTTAAATAATTTTAGTGTGTGTGAAACTAAACCTTTGATAACTCACAACTACTTTTGTTTTTGGCATGTTTATGGTGGCAAACCCAAGTTAGGTGGGAACTAGCCAGCTACGCTTTTGGATTTGTTTTTAGACGTTTATCATTTAGGGACTTAGACCTAGCAAAAATAACTAGATCTTAAGGAGAATAGGATTTAGTTATTTAGGCTATATCTTTTGTAACTGTTGTAATTAATTCATGATAGACATTGTTTCTGTGTAATTTAAATTGATGATGAATGTTTATATGATGACCCAAATTGCCGCACCCCAGCCTTTCTGTGGGCGCGACCGGACTGTCAGGATCGCAGTCTCCGGTCACACAGTTGCGAGACCTACATGGCTAGTTGCATACATACATCCAAATACTTGGAGAAAACTGTTTTATGAAATCAGAGTTGCGGAAGTAAAAGTTTATGTTGTCAAAACTACGTTGTAAATATAAGTTGCCGTAGCATAAGTTTTAAACATTTTTCAAATCATAAAGAGTAATAGTGCGGAAGCGGTTTAGGTAATCATCATTACATAACAAGACAATGTTTAAATGTTCCCAAATGAGCTAAGACACTAAACTGATGCATGGACTCCATCCTAGCATCCTAGCCTTCGTGCACGTGCCTTAGTTACCTCAGAAAACATGCGAGTAAAAGGGTCAACACAATGGTTGGTGAGAGCACATGTTTTTCATAAGCAGAAAACATCAAAATATTTAAAGTAATTGTTTCTTACTTACATATCATTACAATGCAGTATCGATTGATAGCTAGTCAATACAGTTATAATATATGCGGGTTCATACTGAAGTTGACAGTTGTGCCTCGACCATGTCCATCACAAGACAATGGCAAAGTGTATTGGTTAATATTCCACCCATTTCGACCTCCAGTCGGGTTGGCCTCCCAGGAGCGATGGGTGGGGCTTGTCTGGCCCAAATAGTAGTATTCAAGATTACCACGCTAGGTGCTCCGCGCTACAAACGGCTTGAGGAGTATCGCGAGGACTTTGAGTTTGTGATGTGTTCCACACATATACATATAGTGATAAAGCATGTCCATATGTAACTAAAATGAGTGGTTGTTCAAAAACAATTTATCATGCAATGTTTTCTCCCCCAAAGGTAGAAAAGATAAAAAGGGGTGTAGATGCATTAAATGTCCCTTGTTCGATTTTGTATTATCCATTAAGTAAAGTTTATGATTTTAATGGAAGTTGTCTTTCTATCTTGATTCTTAATGTTTATTACTGAGTATATATCTGTTTGAGTATGATTATCAAAGTTTATATAATGTTTAAGACATATTCGGGCGAATGACTCTACTAATGAAGTCATTCTCCGAATGAACGAAGTTGCGAATGACATAGGCGAGCGAATGAGTCATTCTTCGAATGACTCATTCGACTGACATGTCCATTCGGCCAAGTCATTCGCCGAATGACTTGTTTCGGCCACTCATTCGGCCGAATGATGACGGCCTATAAATACAAGTCCAAATCATTTCAAACCAATCTTCTGAGAGACCTCCTTCTTCCCAGAGCACCTAGTGTCAAACCCTAGAAGATCTGAGCGGCCATTGATTGTCCAAGTTCTATTCACAACCCGTGGTGTTCGATTCTCACTCAAACGTCCTTCCTAAACCTTCGGATGACCACGGTTGCTGTTGGTTTCGATTGGAAAACCCTGGAATAGGATTCCGCACTATTCCAGAGGCTGTCGAGTAGATATCTGTTGGAATCGGATTGTTTCCGAGCTCCAAATTGGTCCTACAAGGGGTCGTGAACTCACTTGATAAAGCCGTTCGGTGTGTATGTGTTTGCGTCTTGCAAATGCTAGCACCTGCTAGTATGCACCCATAACCATATAGGTATGAGTATATGTTTTGTGGTGCCAGGAGTAGCGCGCGGAATCATATTGGTCCAGCTGGTTTCTTCGTCACGCACGCATCGCCAGGAATGGGGTGTTGTGTCCGGGCGTAGCGCCTGGGCCTCCAGGCGAGCCCAATAAGCCCAATTTCCTAGTTTAAATTCGTTTTCGCTCGGTTTTCGATTATTTCACGCTTATAAATCATCGTTTATCATAGTTCGGACTTTTATTATTGTTCAATGGTTTGTTCGTAAGACTCGTGTGTGTTTCGATAATTCCTCGAATTATCGGTGATCGTAATGGTTCGTGGTTTACTAAATGTTTGCACGCTTGATTAATCCTAATCAACGTGTAATGCACAATTCAATAATTTCCCGAATTATTGTTTTGCGTTAGTGTTTGTGTTTACCACACTTGGTTTCCAAAACCAGTGTGCAATGTATGATTCGATAGTTCCTCGAACTATCGTTTCGCTGTTGTTTGTGTTTAGCTCATCTAATTAAACATAATTAAATGAAATGCAATAAGTATGAAAGTGAAATACATAGAGTGTAAGAGTTGCAATTTACCTGAAATTGCCGGGTGTCACATCATCCCCTTGTTGAAAGAAATTTTGTCCCAAAATTTGGTTGTTGTAGTAGTGTTTGGGAACAAAATTTTTCTGGTTGTCACATCATCCTCTTCTTTAAAGGAAACTTCGTCCCGAAATTTATTTGTTGTTGTCGGCGTTCGACATTGTCTGTTTGAAGAGGTGGGGATATTTGCGCACCATCTGATCTTCACGTTCCCACGTGAATTCAGGTCCGCGTTTCGAGTTCCATCAGACTCAGACAATCGGAATCCGACTCTGTTTTAGTTGTTTGACCTCACGGTCCATGATCTCTACCGGCTCTTCCACGAACCGTAAGTTGTTCATCCACATGGATCTCATCCAGTGGAATCACAAGTGTCTCATCAGATAAGCATTTCTTCATGTTCGAGATATGAAACACATTGTGAACTCCATCGAATTTGGCTGGTAAGTTGAGTTGGTATACCACCGGACCAATCCTTTTCAGGATATCAAACGGTCCAATATATCGTGGGTTTAGTTTGCCTCGTTTCCCAAAACGAATAACGCCTTTCCACGGTGAAACTTTCAGAAGGACTTTGTCTCCTACCTGAAACTCCAGAGGCTTTCGGCGTTTGTCGGCATAGCTCTTTTGACGATCGCGAGCTGCTGCCATGCAGTTTTTGATCTGCACGATTTTCTCGGTTGTTTCATGTACGAGTTCCAGGCCAGTGAGTTGACTGTCGCCCACTTCTGCCCAATAGATAGGTGATCGGTATTTCCTACCATAGAGGGCCTCAAAAGGCGATGGCTTGATGCTTGTATGATAGCTGTTGTTGTAGGATAACTCTACCAATGGTAGGTGAGTTTCCCAGCTATTTCCGAAGTCTATTATGCACACTCGTAGCATGTCTTCGAGAGTTTGTATGGTGCATTCACTCTGGCCATCAGTTTGTGGGTAGTATGCGGTACTCATATCCAGCCCCGTACCAAGCGACTTTTGCAATGATTTCCAGAAATTCGAAGTAAATCTGGGGTCTCGATCTGAAATGATGGAGATTGGCACTCCATGATGCGAGACTACTTCCTTAACGTAGATTCTGGCTAGCTTTTCCATTTTGTCATTTTCCTTGATCACAAGGAAATGTTCTGACTTAGTTAGTCGATCCACAATTACCCAGATAGTGTCCCATCCACTAGGAGTATGAGGTAATTTGGTAATGAAGTCCATGGAT
Source organism: Mikania micrantha (assembly GCA_009363875.1). NCBI lineage: Eukaryota > Viridiplantae > Streptophyta > Magnoliopsida > Asterales > Asteraceae > Mikania > Mikania micrantha. The sequence continues at coordinate 14,396,090 of CM018686.1, read as the reverse complement.
ATTTGTTCCCACTTCCATAAGGGGATCTCAGGTTGTGTGAGTAATACAGAGGGTTTCTGGTACTCGACCTTGACTTAGGCGCAAGTCAAGCATTTGCTCAGGTATGTGGCAATGTCAGCTTTACCCAGATAGTGTCGCATTACCCAGGTATGGGAAATGTTCTGACTTAGTTAGTCGATCCACAATTACCCAGATAGTGTCGCTTCCACTAGGAGTATGAGGTAATTTGGTAATGAAGTCCATGGAGATTTGTTCCCACTTCCACATGGGGATCTCAGGTTGTGTGAGTAATACAGAGGGTTTCTGGTACTCGACCTTGACTTAGGCGCAAGTCAAGCATTTGCTCAGGTATGTGGCAATGTCAGCTTTCATGTTTGGCCACCAATAAAGGACCTCCAGGTCGTGATACATCTTATCAGATCCAGGGTGAATGGAATACCGGGACTTGTGAGCCTCGTCCATCACAAGTTCTCGTAAGTTTCCGTGATGTAGAAACCAAACACGTTCCATGAAATAATGTAAGCCATCGGCTTTGACTTCTAGTTGTTTCCCCATTCCCCTTAATGATTCGGTCACTAGGTTTTCTTCTTTCAAAAACTCAACCTGGGCACTACGTATCTGTTCAGGGAGATTGGGATGGATGGTGAGCTGTAAAGCTCATACCCTCTTGGGTTTTGAGGTATTCTTCCGGCTTAGGGCATCGGCCACAACGTTGGCCTTCCTCGAGTAATACTTGATAGCACACTCATAGTCGTTTAAAAGTTCGAGCCAGCGACGCTGTCGCATGTTCAGTTCCTTTTGCTCGAATATGTGTTGGAGACTCTTGTGATCAGTGTATATCGTACGCTTTGTACCATACAGGTAGTGTCTCCAGATCTTGAGTGCGAATATCACGGCTCCAAGTTCCAAGTCATGGGTGGTGTAATTCTTCTCGCGTACTTTAAGTTGTCAGGAAGCATATGCGATCACCTTCTCTCGCTGCATCAGCACACAAAAGAGTCCTTGTATCGAGGCATCGTAGTATACCACGAAGTCATCTGTTCCATCAAGAAGAGATAAAATAGGTGCACTACAGAGCTTTTGCTTATGAAGTTGGAATGCAGCTTCTTGTTTGTCAGCCCAGAGATATTTCTTGTCTTTATGGGTTAAAGCTGTAAGTGGTTGGGATATTTTTGAAAATCCTTCAATAAATCGTCGATAATAGCCTGCAAAGCCTAGGAATTGCCGCACCTCAGTTGGGGTCTTCGGTGCTTCCCAGTTATTGATCGCCTCTATTTTAGATTTATCCACATGAATCCCTTCTTCATTAAAAATATGACCCAAAATTGGACTTCTCGAATCCATAAGTCACACTTTGAGAGTTTAGCGTACAACTTCTCTTTCTGTAGCAGTTCAAGACCCAATTGAAGATGCACTTTGTGTTCCTCATGGGTTTTGGAGTTGGTGAGAGTATCATCTATAAAGACAATGATAAACTTACCTAGGTAAGGTTTACACACTCTTTTCATGAGATCCATGGATACTGCAAGTGCATTAGTCAGCTCAAATGGCATGACCAAAAACTCGTAATGGCCATACCGTGTACGAAAAGCTGTCTTTGGAATGTCTTCCTCTTGAATCCTTAGTTGGTGGTACCCAGATCACAGATCGATCTTTGTTGAACTACAAGAACCTCTAGTAGTAGCTGTTTAACCAGGAATAATTTCTTTAGAAACATTGTCAAAGCTTAGGTTTCAGCTCCCTCTAGAGTTTTGCACAAGTTATTTTCATTGTTTTGGTTTTCTTTCCTAGAAAGAGAGAAGATAATAGATAGAAAGAACAAGGAAATTTGGGGAAGAAATCCTTAATTATTCAGAGAATGTTGGGACTTAAATACCTGAACATTCTATGATAGAAGACAAGAAATAATAAGACAAATAACTGGCATTATTACAGACACTGATACAATCAGACTAGTACAAACACAAAGTCAACAACAACGGAACAAGAATCTTAAGTAGTCTTCAGGTCTTCTGATGTTGATGTAGATGTACTGAAGTTCATCCTTTATTCTTTCGAAAATTGTTCATCGGAAGCTGATTAAGTAATCATTATTTGGGAAGAGAAGATTGTCTTTAGAGTCATTTGACTTCTTCTGATGTAGAGGTTGTCTTCCGATGATTAGCTATTGTCTTCCGAGGGAAATAAGATCAGCGTCACTTCTTTTTGGCGAAGCTTCCGCTGAGAGTCTTTTGATGTTGAAGCAGTTCTTCAATCGGAAGGAGTCATCCGTGACTTGTCATTCCGCGGTTTTATTCAGGTGTCTGGCTTCAGTGGTTTTGCTCATCAGTCCCTATATTCCAACAATCTCCCTCTGGACTGATGAAGCAAAAACCTACTTATTTTGTTTTAAAGCCAGACCAATTTTATTTCTCAGAGTCCGAACGTAGTTCAGAACTTCATACTCTGTATCATCATTTTCGAGAGTTTTGTGCTGCAGTTCCTTCATATCATCAGTTTGTAGGGTGAGGATCTTATCCCAATTAGAGAAGAAAGTTCTTGAGCCATTGAATCTCTCTATGAGCAAACTCTTGGAAAGAGAGTCATAGAACCATCTCTTTATTTTTATTCTTGAGTTTTTGATCTGAGGAGGCTGAGACTTAGCAGATGAAGGTTCGGCAGACCTAGCACCCAGAGTTCCTAAAGGTGCATTTAGTAGGTGATCAATCACTGTGATTGGGTTAGCATCCTTGAGCTGAGTCACTGTGGAAGGATAGGGAATGACATCTTTCCAAAGCTCATGGTGGTCTTTGTTATCTCTTTTGAACTGAGACCATTCATCGAATAGCCCCTCATCTTTCCATCTTGTTATTTTGTTCTTTGGTCCCCATTGGTTTTGGATGAGGATGTGCTTTATTCTTTTCCTTTGCTCAAGGATATTTTTCTTTCTTACTTCAGCTTTTATTTGTTAGGATAAAACTTTAGCTTCATTTCTGAGGCTAGTGGCATCCCAATTGCTGAAGTTTTCTACCTTGTATTTCCATTCATCCAGCATGTACTTGATCAACTACTCCCTCTCACCCTAATAAGCTTTATCTTGCTGCTGATCCAATTTGGCTATTTGTTATTGATTGGTCCTCACCAGTTCAACTCCTAAGAGACCAGTGGCTTCAAAACTAGCCAGAATCAAATTTTCTTTCTCCTTTTCTTTATTCTTTATCTTCCGAAGATCTTCATCGGAAGGAAAGGTCCTAACAGGTGAGTAGGACTTCTTTACTGGAGAGGTTTGTGGTTTCTCAGCATCTGCTGATCTTATCGGAGAGGGAACTTTGGTGGTGTTTGAAGGATCAGACTCATCAATTTCAGCCAATAGAAGCCTTCTCTTTCTTGAGACATGAGAGGCAATGGGCTGATAGTCATTTGAGTCTGAGGAGGGTTTTTGAACGGAGGTTGAAGGTTTAAGAGGTAGGTTATTGAGGGTTTTGGTTTTTCTGACCACACTCTTTTGTCTTCTTGAGAAAGACTGAGTGATTATTCGGATTGGTTTTTGGCCAATTTTGGAGGCATTGAGAGTGACAGGAAGGGAAGAAAGTTCAAGGAGGGTTTGAGAAGCAGAGTTTAGGGAGAGAGTTGGTGAACTTTCTTTATTTGGTTGTGTGGAGGAAAGTGGGGTAGTGCTTATTGGCTTGGTTTGCTCAGTGGGAGCAGATATGGAAGGTCTGGGTTTTCTGGATACTTCAGATGTCCCAGTTTTTATTTGAGCTTCGGCTTCCTTTTGCTTTTGTTCAGAGCTAGCCTTGGCATCTTGAGTTTGGAACTGTTGATCCAATGCTGCTTTGAGAAGTGTCTCTTGGTTCTGCAACTTTATTTGTTTCATCCTCCTTTGCTTAGTCTTGTCTTCTGCCTTTTTAGCAGCTTAGGCAGCAGCCAAGAGTCTTTCATTCTCCCTATTTTTGGCTTCATCGTCCTGTTCTTTGAACCAGGGAGAAGGAGGGGCAATCCCAGAAAGGGACCCAGGTAATCTGGTGTGGTTAGTGATTTCATTTTGTAAGGAGGAGACTTTGGTATCTACTGAAATTTTCAGCAGATCCAGTTGAAGCTTTTGGGTGGTGAGAAATTGGTTGGTAAAGGATTGAAGTAGGGTAGTAAGTTGAGTAGTAAGAAGTGGGTTTAAAATTTCTTGAAGAACCTGAGGTGAGAAGGTGGCGACAGTTGAAGTAGGTGATGTGGTGGAAGTACCTTCAAGTGAAGGTGCCTGCATGAGGATGGATTGGGGATGCAGGGCTTGGTTACTCAAGACTGTTGAAACAAGCTCAGTGATCTTAGTTACATCAGCCTGAATGTGAGCAACGGAATCCGTCAATTCCTTTATTTTAGAATCTGATTCATCCAACCGTTTAAGGATATCATCCGAATCCCTGACTAAGGAGTCAGTTTTATCATGACCTGAGTCCATCTCAGGAATGTCATGTACCCGTTTTTCTTGGTTCCGGGGATTTCCAGCCTCAGTTTCAAGAACTTCATGGGTTGTTGCCAAATCAGGAGTCTTATTGCCTGATCCATTCAAATGAGAGTCCAGTGGAGTCTCATGTGAAGTGGATGCTCCAGTTAAATGATCAAGATGCCTAGGTGGACTGGTCATCCTGATCTCATCCTCTTCTCCATGGGTAGGAGATTGATTAGTTTGAGCAAAGGTTTGATGGGGCAGCTCCTTTGTTGGAGAAGGGGGAGGAGAACCAAGCTGCTCAAACACAACATCAATCTCATGGAGAACATGGGTAAGTGAGTTAAGGGCTGCATGTGGGGAAGAAACAGAAATGTCCTTGGGAGAGTGGACTGCCGACTGAGTGTCAAGTGACACTTCAGTGGCTAGAGAGGGTTCCCTTTGAAGTACAACATCATCCTTTTGAGAGGATTGATGAGGAGCCAGGTGGGGTGGAGATTCTTGATGCATCTGTGAGGATGGAACAGATGTATCTAACTGTCCAGTGGGGACAGAGAAATGTTCGGGGATCTCATCTTCCTGAACAGTCTTTTTTTGCTTCTTAGGTTTAGGGGCTTTGGCAGAAGCTTTCCGTTTGGTTAGTACCTTTACAGGTGTGGAAGAGAAGGTGGATGTGGGTTCACCAAGGATGGGTGTTTCCTCTGTGTCATCCTTTTGTTTTGGATCGGTGTTCAACCTAGTGAACACTTGTTTGTCAATGCTCTTGATAGTGGAAAGTGGAGCCATGTGACAAGCATTATTAAGGTCAGCAAAGAGGCAGGCCATTATAAACCTAGGATAGAGCAGATACTTGGGACTTTTCTGGTGATTCACCAGATGATCAAAAATTATTTTAGACAAATTGAGTTTTTCGTTGGAAAGAACGACATAGATAACATATTGCATGTCATATGGCATTTCTCCCCAACTTGCCGACTTCTACGACAAACACTGGAGAATAGTGTGATACAGGAACTTGTACATAGGGTAAAAGAAGGCTTTGTACAAAGTCCTGTTTTTCAGGTCACCCTGATAATCACACTGGATAAAAGTATTATGAAGAAGTTTCAGAGAGACAGTGGAGGGAGCCTCAGTGTCATTCAAGTTTAGGGAAATGCTTATTTTTGTGGGAGTGATGGTGACTTGTTGATCAGTGACCACCGATGCGATGCTTTCAACAGAGTCATCCTTCATCACCAAGGAAGAGTTTGCCCAACACTGGTTTAGAGCAACTTCAGAAATAGGAGGGTTTAGAATGAGAGCAGTGTGAACGAAAGAGGTTACCAAAGTGTCGATAGCTTCGTTGTAGTGAGGATACTCAGAAGATTTGACAAGGTAAGCTCCAAGGTTGTGGATCGGTTTGATTTTCAACGCCATTGTTCTTTTGAGACGATGAACACAGAGCAGTTGTGAATGCAAAGTGTGAGAACAAATCGTGCTTTAAAGAAAAAGAGATGAGGAAGAATAACCATTGACACACAAGAGCAGTTTCAAAAATGAAAACCGCCACTATTTTTAACATATCAAAGGCTTTACCTTAGGGTTTTTACCCATCGGACAAACTGGTGATCATGAGAGAGAAGAAGCAAACGACAACAAAGTACGTTCATGCGCACCCTGAAGTACAGACAATGCTTTGTCAGGAATGAAGCCTGGTCTGATGCCGTTACACCACCATCATGAGCATAAAGCTCAGACGGAAGCAGTGGAAATGCATCGTGCCAGGCAACATGCCTGACACGCAGTAGTCCTTTGCCATGAGAAGCAACCAGATGAATCGACGTTGAAGGAAAAGTGTTCTTGATCAAGAGATGATCAAAAATGTTTTGAAAGAACTTATGGATTAAAGAAGACAACGACTGATATAAATAAGGAAAGAACGATCAGTGGTCATTAAGAGTAGGAAGGATAAAAATGGAAAGAAATATAGCATCGATCCGCGAGAACAATTAATGAGTGTCAATTCTATTAACTGTAAGGGGTCTAATCTTGCAGAGTGATTAGTGACGGCTGAATTGGGCGTAATTATCAAGAGATTTGATAACCACTTGGGCAAGGAAGATTTAAATAAGAAAGATTATTTAATCTTCAAAAGAGTTTTATTTTCGGAAGAGATTTAACTATGGATAGAGGACATAGTTAGAAATCTCGGAAGAAGAAGCATCAGAAGAAGAGACTTCGGAAGAGAAGTAAACCATAAAAGGTTTAAATTTGTAACAACGGAAGCTGTAACCGCGGATAGATATGAAGCAGTCATTATAACAACCACTGTTCCTATCCAAGTTATGGGATAACCACTGAGAGAGACCAAGATGTCTTCATCAGTGGTTTATCAAATATCCGTTGTTAGGATAATCAAAGAAGATTATCCTTTTATGTATTTATTTAAGGGTTTAAGAAACAAATTCTTAACCACATTTATTAGCTCATATTTATCATACCTAATTTAATACAAACATAGAAAAAGTTGAAGAGTCCAAGGGTTTGGTAAATATATCTGCTATTTGGTCACTTGTAGAGACATGTTTTGGGAAAATTAGTCCCCCTTCAAAACAGTCTCTAATGAAGTGATGCCTTATTTCTATATGTTTGATTTTTGAATGGTAGACAAGATTCTTTATTATATTTTTAGCTGCTTCGCTATCTATTAGGAGAGGTTTTTTTAGTTCAGTTATTCCAAAATCCAGTAGTTGATATTGCAACCAAAGGATTTGGGCAGTGCAATGAGCTTCTGCATTGTACTCAGCTTCAGCAGTTGAATTTAACACCGATGTTTGCTTTTTGCTATGCCATGCCACTAAGCAATTTGCAAAGAACTGACATCCTTCCAAAGTAGACTTCCTTGTGAGCGAGTATCATGCATAATCACTATCTGAAAAACCCACAAGCTTACAAGGTTGGTTAGCAGGATACCAAATACCTAGCACTGGAGTGCATTTCAGATATCTTAGTATCCTCTTCAAAAATGATAAATGTGATTGTTTGGGGCTGATTGGTATCTTGCACCGACACATGTTGCATACATGATGTCTGACCTTGATGTAGTAAGATACATCAAAGATCCAATCATGCACCTGTAGAGGGTTTGATCTACAGGTTCACCATTTTCATCTGGACTTATTCCAGGACTTGTAGCCATGGGGGTAGAAATTATTTTGCAATCATTCATATCAAATTTATTTAGAAGATCTTTCACGTATGTTGATTGATGAATGATAGTCCCATTGGGGGTTTGTTTTGCTTGGAGTCCTAAAAATGTTTTTAGTTCACTTAAAGCACCCATTTCAAACTTTGAAGACATTAATTTAGAAAATTGTTCACACAAGGAAGGTTTTGTTGATCCAAAAATGATGTCATTGACATAGATTTGGACCAGCAAAAGTTCCTTGTCTACCCTCTTAATGAACAAAGTCATATCAATGGTTCCCCGAGAAAATTTATTAGAAAGAAGAAATTGAGAGAGAGTATCATACCATGCATTGGGTGCCTGTTTTAGTCCGTAAAGTGCTTTGTTTAGTCTGTACACCCAATCAGGATGATGAACAACATCGAATCCTGGAGGTTGACACACATAGACTTCCTCCTTTATTACAGGAATGCACTTTGTATATCCATTTGATATACCTTTATGTTATGGGAGATGACAAATGCTAGGAAGAGTCTAATGGCTTCCAGTCTGGCCACAGGAGCAAAGGTTTCATCATAATCAATGCCTTCCTCTTGGCAGTAACCTCGCACTACCAATCGGGCTTTATATTTGATCACAATGCCTCTGCCATCTGTTTTTTCTGAATACCCATCTGGTTCCGATAGGGTATTTTCCTGACGGCAAGGGGCAAAGAGTCCAAACGTTTTGCCTTTTGAACTGTAATAGTTTGTCTTGCATAGCCTCTACCAATTATTATCTTTGAGAGCTTCCTGATATTTGGATGGCTCAAATTGGGACATGAAGGCTACATGAAAACAAAAGTTCGAAATTTGGCTCCTAGTTTGAACACGTTTATGTAGATCACCTAGGATTTGTTCTAGAGGATGATTTCTACTGAAGGGAATTATGTCCAAAGAATTATTGGAAGGAGGCAGCATCGGAAGGAGGTGAGTATTCAGTATGGTAAGGAGAATTTTCTGGAGGGGAAACATGACCATTTTTGGGAACATCTACAGGTGTGTTATCCAAGAATGGGGATAAAGGAGTAGACATCTGTTTACTTCGGTCCTGAGAATTTATTTGATGAGAAGGAAGAGAGAAAAAGAATTTAGTGACAGAACACTCTTCAAGAGAAGATAGATCTTTAGAAGTTTGACAAGATTCTGAAGAAGAAGAGGAAGAAGGGGTAGAAGAGATGTAGGCGAAGCTTTCAAGATAAAAGAGATCATCAGGAGCAGAGGGGAAAGATGAGGTCGAAGCAGATTTATTGAATTTAACATCAATAGTTTCTTCAACAATTTTGGTCCTGAGATTGAAAGCTCGGTAAGCCTTGGAGGTCTGAGAATATCCAACAAAATATCCAGAATCTACTTTAGCAACAAACTTGGATAAAGAGTCTTTTGTGTTCAAGATGAAACACGGACACCCAAAGACTTTAAAGAAGGAGATGAGGGGCTTTATGTTATGAAGGACTTCATAGGCAATCTTGTTATATCTTTTCACAATGTGAACTCTGTTCAAGACATAGCAAGTAGTGTTTACTGCCTCAGCCCAGAAGGACAAATGTAATCCTGAATCTGTAAGCATAGTTCTTGCAGCTTCAATAAGTGTCCTGTTCTTCCTTTCCACAACTCCATTTTGAGGGGGAGTTCTACGAACACTATATTGTCTAAGGATTCCTTTTGATATGCAGAACTTATCGAGAACCTGGTTCTTGAATTCAGTCCCATTATCACTCCTTATTGTTTTAACTGGAAGACTAAATTGTCTTTCAAGTTGAGTGATAAGTGCAATTATTTAATCAGAAATCTCATCTTTGCTGAAGAGAAAGAAGGTCCAGCAAAATATGAGTAGTCATCCACAACAACTAGACAGTATCTTTTTCTTGCCAAACTGGCTACCTTTATTAGACCAAAAAGATCCATGTGAAGTAGATTGAGACAATTAGTTGTTTTGGATTCCACAATAGACTTATGTGATGTTTTATGTTGCTTTCCCTATAAGCCAGATTCACATTGACCTTCAAAGTGAAACTCTTTGTAAGGTAATCCTCTTACTAGCGAAAGGGTAGAAAGCTTATGAAGAGATTGGTGGTTGAGGTGACTGAATCTTCTGTGCCAAAGAGCAGTCTCAGAAAATGATGCTTTGGCTATCAAACAAGTAGGAGATGATATTTGAGAGTCAGTGGCCATTTATACAACGTAGACATTTCCACTTCTTTTAGCAGTAACCAAGGTGTGTTGATCAATTAAGATCTTTATTTTTCAATTTATGTCAGGAGAAAGGATTTTACAAATGTCCTTGGTGAAAATGAACTAAAGTCTTTGTCGGCTATTTGAGAAACACTCAAGAGATTAAACTTGAGATTTTCAAATAAGCTAACATCCTTAAAGTGAAGTTTTCCACCCTGGACAGAACCAAACCCCACTATCCAATCTTTTTCATTATTTCCAAAGTAAACAGATCCTCCATTTCTTGGAATGAAGTTATTTAAAATGGATCTGCATCCTGTCATGTGCCTAGAGCCTCCATTGTCCACATACCATAGATGACTTTGGTTTGAAGAAGGTCTCTGCACATGACAATTTAATTGCAATAGGTTAGATATGGGTCTTATTTTATTTTTAGAAGAAGAAGAATATATTTATTTGTTTTGCTGGGATTTATTCATCAATTTCTGCATCATCAATATTAGCTGTTGTTGATTTTGATGCATGATATTAATTTGAGAATCCACGGAAGGAGGGTTCACATCAGCAGAAGGATGGGCATCAGGAATCACCATAGGATAAGAAGGGGGTGTTCCAAGGATAGAAGGCCCGAGTGAAGCAAGTGAAGGAGAAGAAGAGAGTATATGAAAGAGAAGATGCTGAAAATCTATTAGCCTTCTTTGATTTCTTCATTTTATTAGGAAATTTTCCTTTAGTTGAAGAATCCTGTTCGGCTTTCAATCTTTCAGCTTTTTGTTTTTCTCTTGCTTTCTCAAGGGGAGTTTTTGTCCAACAACTTTCTGTAGTATGATTACACTTAAAAAATTTTAGACAAGCAGGAGACAGAGAGGAGTAGCTGGGATGGAAGGCTTATTTGCCTTCATAATTGGATAAGAGGGATGAGGATGAGAAGGAGGAAATCTGATGTCAATCATAGGCCTCTTTCCTTTGTCAAGGCAGGCAGCATGATTATCAGAGGTCTTATGAAGACTTGTACCTTTCGAACTTTGAGTAGAGCTCACGGTAGGAGTAGTCTGAGTTTGTTCAAAAGCATTTTTATTTTGATCATTCTCCAAGGGTGTTTCCTCATGTCTCTGAACTTAGTTTAATTGGGATAAACAAACGTGGGAAACTGTGGAGGTTGGTACACTCTTGGAGGTGTGATTGTAATGGATGGAATTTCATCCGGAAGAAAGGTGGGAGAAATGGGCTCAGAATCAGTCTCATTTATTCTATTGTCAATCGGGGTGTAGTCCTCAGGGGGATTAGTATCATTAAACCCGATTCCAAATTTCGCATTACTGTGAACTTGCTTACTTAAAAGCATTTTGAATCCTTTGCAGGATTCAACCCACTTGTCACGGCTAACCTTGTTCTGAGACAATTCATCTCTACAAGCTGCATATTTTTCATTTTGCAAATCGAATAGAGCTTGTAGGTTGGACTTTTCAGTCATTAGGACAGAGATTTGACTGTCTTTATTCTGTATTAGTTTTTCTATTTCAGAATTTTTATCGTCAAGAAGTTGCTCCAACTCCTGATTTCATTGTTGAAGCAACACATTGGCTTTCTTTATTTTTGCAAAAGCCTCTATGCACACATTGGTACATAGTTTTTCTAGAGTGGAGGAAGATGCATGTGCATCAGGAGTGTCTGCAGTAGGTTGTTCAGAAGGAGAAGAGTCATCACCAACAGCCATAAGAGTGAAATATGTTGGTTCGGAGGCGATGAGGGCATAGTCTACGTCTTCAGGCAAATTGCTCCAGTTGACATACTCTTGGGTAAAGAGAGCCAGTTGACTGGAAGAAGAAGATTGAGTAGCAGGGCCTGGTATATTTATTTGAGAAGAGGGTGGAGCAAAAATTTGAAGAGATGTAGGAGTAAGTTGATACATGCTACCATTGGCAGCTTGTACGTATTGTACATTAGTAGGAGGAGGGGTCTGTACAATATGTGCTGACTCCTGGGGATTGTTGTGCCTTCTGAAGGAAGATGAAGAAGAAGTAAAAGCTAGGCGCTCCGCGCTACTAACGGTCCGAGGAGTATCGCGAGGACTTTGAGTTTGTGATGTGTTCCACACATATACATATAGTGATAAAGCATGTCCATATGTAACTAAAATGAGTTGTTGTTCAAAAACAATTTGCCATGCAATGTTTTCTCCCCCGAAGGTAGAAAAGATAAAAAGGGGCCGTGAACTCACCTGATAAAGCAGTTCCGGTGTGTATGTGTTCGCGTCTTGCGAATGCTAGCACCTGCTAGTATGCACCTATAACCATATAGGTGTGAGTATGTGCTTTGTCGTGTGTTGTATCCCATTCAACTCCAAGTGTCGGTGTGCTCAACCGAGTGTGTGTGTGTTGACTGGTGTTGATTCGCTGAATCGTTGGTGATGCTTTTGTTGTGTTTAGTTCATTTATGTGTCATAAGTACAAGTAGGACACCTACATGCATCCTATGACTCTAATCGTACAACGTTCACTTAAGTGACGTGTAAGAATCATAAAAGTTACCATTTTTGGAAAATTTCCATTTTATGAAAGTGTAGTTATGAATTCCCATTTCATAAAGCTAATACCCTTAATATGTTAATAAAAACACGTTCAAACACCTAAAGTATATCGTTTGCGCATAAATCGCCATTTATGCCATTTTGCCCAAATAAAGTTTCCTTATTTGGAACGTATCCGTTTAAATGTCCGTTTTCAAAAGTCAAAGTATCCAAATATGTTAAAAACCATTTTTAAACATATTTCAATAATCACAATTCATCAAGTCATGCCAAAACATCAAAACCCGTCTTTTGATTTACAAAAGTTTCCACATATAGCAAGTTTATCGAAAATCGTATTTTTCACAAAATCAAATACCCAAATGTATATCTAAACCGTCCAATATGTATTTGACAACATCTAGACATCCCTAACATGTCTAGATCATCACAAATCTATGTCAGGCAACATAAAAGTTTCCTTTTATGGCAAGTTTACAAAATCGACAACATAACTTAACCAAACTCAAATCCCACATTCTTAAACTCTAACAGTAGTAGGTCTATACCAATATCACACAAAATCAACAACAAATTCGTGTACAATAGCCACATGGAGTTGCATGTGGGTTTTTACCCATTGCATGTTAGATCTAACCATGGATTAGCATGTAAAACTACCTTAAATGCTCTAAAACACTGAGATAAAGCTGGAACATGTGCTTAGCAGCTCTAAAACCTTCTGGGAATGGTCTCCTAGGAGGTTCACGTGATGATGTTGACGAGCTTTAAGGGAGCTTACTGCTATAATTTCTGAGTAGATGGATGTGGTCCTACCGGACTTAATGATCTAGCTAAATGAAGCTGCAAACTCTAAAGTTGGCAGTGCAAAGACTCGTACTTTCACTTTCAAGCATTTCAAATCTTGCAACCCGATTAAGTTCATGGATGTTGAGGGAGCCATTGGACTGTTAGAATGGTTTAAGAGAATTGAGAACATTTTTCTCAATAGCGACTTCTCTGAAGAACTTAAAGTGTGTTATGCCACCAGAGTCTTCAAAAAGTGGGAACTAACCTGGTGGAATAACCAGAAACAAGCTAGGGGAGTCGATACTGCCCTAGCACTACCCTGGGTTGATGTAATGAGGCTGATGACTAAAACCACTTTGTAAGATGCTATCTGTCTTGCTGCAATATTGACGGATAATCACGTGAATGCTTGAACTCTCACTAGGAAGGGTGGGAAGAAGACAGATGCAAAGACTAATAGTCCACTACTGCTGAACCTACAAACGAGGTCAATGCGGAGGCCTCAGTTATACAAAAGTCAATAACCATAAGAGAAAGGCCAAAATCTATGCTGTGGTGACACATGTGGTTCCTTTAAACCAACTATCTCCCATCCATGAAACCAATAAACCTTATGGTTGGTCGAGCCCTCTTTGCAACACTTGAAGATGTCATCATCTGGCCAAATGAACCTGACGTATTTGCAATTGTTGTTGGAGGTAAGGTCATTTTGCTAACATTTGTAGGAATGCACCTTAAGTGCAACCAGGTCCTACTCTCCACCATCACAACTACTAAACCAACCACTCGCTACACCTGCGAACATGGCACTTGTTCCTTCCAGGGCTTGCTACAAATATGGTGACCCCAATCATGTAACACATGGTTTTCTAAACAATAAATAATATGTAAAGATCCAACATTTTAATGACTATGTTTCATTTATTTAAATGACTATTAGTAAGATGTGGAAAGTTAGAATAAATCAGAAAATAAAGGTTATGTGATCCAAATAACTAGTCAAGATATGATGGAACATAGTTTATCTACATGACATAAAGAAAATGAGTGATAGCAAAATTTACAAACAATGCCCTCACCTAGTTACGGTAAGCCGAATATTTAAAACCTAATCGTAAAATAGACAAAGAATTTTGTTCATCACTAGGAGGGTTTTTATATATGGTCGTAAAGAGTTTGGGAAATTTTGAACATGGACGAAAACGGCGCGCCAAACAAAATTTGTATGCTTCCGGAATTGCGAAAACAAGTTTCAAAAGCGACGCGCTTGCAACGGACACGTGTTGTAGAAGCTTGCCACGTGTCCTAGGTGTTTTCCATGTGTCCTAGACATCTACCACGCTTCCAATGATGCTACCACGTGTCCCAGGTGTCTGCCATGTGCCCCGCGAGGTGTTGACGTCTCGTTTTCCCGATTTGCGTGCCAGTTCCTATTAAGTATTCAAAATTCATTTTTTTACGCTTTTCAAGTTCGAATATCATGTCACATACAACTCTGAACCTGATTAAAGTTATACAAGTGTTGGAGAGATCTTGGAAAGCATTTAGGATTGTTCAGATCGTATTACTAGTTGTTTTTATAGAGAAGGTAGTGATAGATACTAGTTTGGATAAAAGCAAAGTTAAGGTGAGTTATATGTGACAATTTAAAAGGTTTAAATTTACTTTTTGGGCTGATATGATGCCATAGTTATACTTTAAATGATGCTTTATGCCAGGATGATTCCCGTTTGATTATTATATGGATGAAATGTTAAGTCGGGATGCTGCCCGTTTTTCTATATGTATTTTGTTAAGTAACAAAATGGGCAATCCAATGTATTGATGAAATAAAAGGTGATCTAAACTCTAAATAATAACAAGGGCATGATCATGGTATGTCGAAGGGGTGGTGGGCTAGCGGCTGGGCTTTATACCCTACGTATGCCTAATAAATAAACTTCATTCATCATATTCGGAAAGTTTCGGTGCATAGGTTTGGGGAAGAGATCAGTTATGAAAGTAATAAAGAGAGGTGTTATGATAAATAAAGTTTTTGATTGGTGTAAATACCTTGGGGAACTAACAAAGCAGTGGTAGGCTGGTGGCTGGCTTTTTGCCCTATATATACCTTGTATATATAAACCAGCTTCAGTATGTCAGGAAACTGTCAGTGTATAGATCCAAGGATATAGATGTTTTTGTGGAAGCGGGTTTATCAAATGATTTCATATTAAACCTTTTGAAAGAACCTTTAGGATAATTATGTTAACACACCTTCGGGTGAAAGAGATTTTAGGTTATTGTATCTCTTGGACAAGAAATAACGTTTTATAAGAGTTTTGCACTGTGGTGCTTAAAATAAACTTCATACATGTTAAAGTGTTTTTACTCCATTATGGCGCAAAATATACTGATAGAATTTTGAAAAAGAAAACCCAAGGTTCATCAATGCAATGGCCTCTGAATTGCCTAGCATATAGTGTTGGCCATGCCCTTATGGGAAGGTTGGGATAAAGGGGTAGGTAACGGCCTCCCAAAGCTTGTACAACTTAGAGTGTCAAGTGATGATGATAACTTAGGGTGACAACCTAAGGATAAAGTTAAGACAGTGCCTCATGAGTGATTGCTTTTGAACATTACTTGATTAATAGGATACTGAAAAGACGGATCTCGACTGCGGTATGGAGAACGTATTTTCTGAAAAAAATGTTCATTGCACTTTTATTTTGAAAATTTTTATGGTGAACATGGGTCTCGGCTGTGGTCTTAAGAACATGTTTAAGAGAGAAAAAAAGAGTTGTATAAAATGTTTATCTTTATCCAAAAAGTATGTATATCAAAGAAAAGGTTTTCTAAACATAGTACTCACCAGCAAAAGCTGACTAGTTTTGGCATGCATATCAGGTAAGGACATAGCTCGTTCTAGCAGGGCTGGAAATGAGGTTTGTTGATAGCTTTCAACAAAAAATGGCATCAGCTGGTATACTCTTGGATGAACTAGGTTGCTTAGATTTTGTTTTGTAATCATTGGATAATATAGTTTTCCACTCCTATGTAAATCTTTAACCTATGAATAAAAATAATATTTTCTTTATTCCGCTGCTTGTAATATCTCTGATTAATCTATGTACTATGTAAATCAGATGAGCGACCTTCCCTAGAATCGAGTCTGGGATATGGGTGTTACAAGTTGGTATCAGAGCACTGCTTTAAGAGATCTAGGTACTAACAAGTGGTATCTAGACTTAAACAAGGACTCTAAGAAATTAGGAATGCCAGAAGAGTAGTCAAGATGCCAACCACAAGAGGCCTTAATTATATGAGGGGGAAACCTGAGACACAGAAGTAGGTATAAAATCCCAATTGCAATTTGCAACTACATTTGAGGTATGGTCTCTACAAGTAAAGCTTGAGTTTCAACTATTGCATAAGGAGATGCGGTCATGAAAAATAACAATAAATGAATATTTAATATGAACATGATGAAAGATGAACTGGATCATGATGTGTTGATAAATGTATAATTATGTCCTAGGCCCCACAATGTTTAATTTGTTACGTTTTGTTCCGGATTGTTAATCATCATGTGATTATCTGTCGCACCCCGAGAAATCCCGTCCCTTCCGGGGCGCGAGCGGCGGCAGATTGTCAGGATCGCAGTCTCTGGTCACACAACATGCAAGACCTATATGTCTGGTTTCGTACGTACATCCAGTAATTTGGATAAAACAGTTTAGTAATATCAGAGTTGCGGAAATAAAGTACAAGTTAACAAAACAGCTTAATCATTCATAGTTTGCGGAAGCGTTAAATCAAAATGGTTTTCAAAACGATACGTGACAATAGTAGCGGAAGCGATTAAAGCTGATTAACTTTACATAACAACCAAATGATAATAAATGTTTGATAAACTAAAACACTTAAACAGATGCATGCGACTCCGGCCTAGCATCAATCTGTCGCACCCCGAGAAATCCCGTCCCTTCCGGGGCGCGAGCGGCGGCAGATTGTCAGGATCGCAGTCTCTGGTCACACAACATGCGAGACCTATATGTCTGGTTTCGTACGTACATCCTAATAGCAATTCCACATACATGCATGTTCACCACTTTCACTAAATCATCATCTTGTAACTCAAAAGTTACTAAAAATAGAAATAATCATAAATAAACCATTTTAACATCATCTATTCATGAAATCGTCATCCAATATCATCAAGATACATACTTATATACTCAAAATCATTCTAACCATCATGGATCATACATGCATGGCATTATAATGTCATAAATAATCATTTCAAGCATATAGGTTCATACTCATCACTTTAGATCATCATAAAACTCAATCTAAACATCATAGATCATCAAGAAACACATTTATATCATCAAACCCAGATTCAAACATCACAAAATTCGTGCGTGTGAGCGGATCGGAGTTGCATGTGAGTGGATCTTCACGCATGTGGGTTTTTACCCATTGCATGTTCGATCTAACCATTAAAAAGCAAGTAAAACTACCTTAGGTGCTCTAGATTGCTGGAATGAAGTTGAATCAAGGATTTGGCAGCTCCAAGAGTGACTGGGAATGATTTCTTAGGAGTTCCAAGTGATGATGATGAAGACAACAAGCTTCCCAAGCTCCCTTCTTGCTCCAATGGCTTCCTAGGAGCTCCAAAGCTTCATCAATGGAGTTTTCTGGTGAAATGATGAAGAAACAGAGGTGGGAACTCGAGATTGAGGTGTTATGGCCGAGAGAATAGGATTAGAATGATTAAAAGTGAGATAGGTTGAGTGTAAATCTAATTTTGCGATCTGGTCATGTCAGGCGTAACGCCTGACGTTGGACATCGAACTCAGGCATAGCGCGCGGATGTAAATTGTGTCCGGCTGAGTTCTTTGTCCCGCGCGCATCGCCCATTACCCGGGCTCCGGGTCAGGCGTAGCGCCTGGCCCAACAGTTAGGCCCACTAAGCCTATTTTGTTGTTCTGGGCCCGTTCTTGTCCGTTTCTCGACTGTAGAACATCGTCCGAGCATCGTTTGGTCTCGTTTGAACTTCCTAGTTCAATGTGTGAATGTTTCGTGAAGTTTCGAGTGTTGTGCTACACAATGTGTTTGACGTTCACCAACGTTCGTGAGACTCGTGTGTGTTTCGGTAATTCCTCGAATTATCGGTGCTCGTTTGTGTTCGTGTCTAACGAAGTGTTTGCACGCTTGATTAATCCTAATCAACGTGTGATGCACAATCCAATAATCCCCCCCGAATTATTGTTTTGCGTTAGTGTTGTGTTTGCCACACTTGGTTTCCAAAACGAATGTGCAATGTATGATTCGATAGCTCCCCGAACTATCGTTTCGCAGTAGTTTGTGTTCAACTCATATAATAAATCATGATTAAATGAAATGCAACAAGTATGAATGTGAAATGTAAAGAATGCAAGTGTCGCAATTTACCTGAAATTGCCGGGTGTCACATCATCCCCTTGTTGAAAGAAATTTCGTCCCGAAATTTGGTTGTTGTTGGTGATGTTCGAGAAACAAGAGTGTTTGAGAAAATAAAAATTTTCTAGTTGTCACATTATCATATTCCTCTAATTCTTAATTGTAGAAGAAGAAAATGGTTGGACCAGGAACAGGTTGTGGTAGGGGTAGAGGAACACGTGGAGTACCTGTTAATGAACGAAACAGTCGGCTTAATCCAAATAATGAAGAAGTTCATAATGAGGGAGCTGCTAATATAAGCAAGAAACAATGGACTAATACTGCTGCTGAGGTGACAAGGAAACTCAACGATCTCTACCTATCCTCATAGTTAACTTACTAGCAATGGGTATAGTAGCTAGAGCAGGTTTTGTAGGAGGTACGACTACCACTGGGACACATAATGGAACAAGTATCATTAAAGTTAACAATGCAAAAAAAAAAGACAATCAAACGTGAAAAAGGTGTTCCTATAAATCCTTTTATGGTTGCAAACCACCCTCGTTTGAAGGATAAAGAGATGCACTCACCAGTTTTTAGTGGGTTAACGAAATGGATGCATTGGTAGAAATTAGTGAATGTGGAGTCATTCAAACTTTCAAGTATGTTGTAACATCATTGTATTTCAGGTTGTCCGTACATGTACAACCGTACTGTTAAAACCTGATATGATGATTATTAATGATGATTACTATGAATTATTGGATGTCATTACTGTTGGTATACATATTGAGAACGTATGATTTTATAGCATAAACCATGGGAAGTTTAGTTGAAAAACAACTAAACAGAACTAGAGAGTTTATCGTAGTTGAATTCACAGATTATGGATTGTTGGTTTGGAATGGAAAGGAATTAGGAGCCGGTTATTGTTTGGTTACTAAACATAGTCAAGTACACATGATCATGGTTTATCGAAATAGTGGTGGGACGGTGGCTGGATAGGTTGCGACCTACTCCTACATATGCCCTATACATAAGCATATTTCTCGATCTATTATGGATGTGTCAGTGATATGGTTTAGTGGGATTTGGATTGGGAATTTATAATATTAAAGATAATAAAATAGTGAAAACGTTATTGTAAGTCATTACGCGATAGTGAGGTTTCGAATATAATTTAAACGCGAATGTTATTTTAGAAATATTAACTTAATAATGTATTCACGTGGGTGACGACTCACACGAATATAATTATTAAGAATAATATTCTGAAACGATATTCCATAAATTGTAAATCGAATCGAAATACGATACGAGCGTTGGATTCGGAAAGGTGACGATCTTTGCGAATACTTACGTAAGTAACGAGTTTCGACGAGATAACGAAATAATATTTAACGATATTAAAACAAGAATAACAAATTAATAACGTTTATTTGGAATCACAATCTGAAACAAATCCGAACAAATCGTTTAACTTCAATAGTTAATTTAACGGAAGCGAACGGAGGCATTGATTTTATTTAAAATCATTTTATTTAAAACGAAACTTATTTATTTAAACATTTTATGTTTTAAAAGTGTTTTACGATAAAAACCGAACATATAATTAGTTTATCGCGAAATAAACGAGGAAGAATCCTTCTTCTTCTTTCATTTTCTACACACTCTTTCTCTCTCTCTCTAAGCTCCAAAACCGCCACCCCACTCTCTCTCTACCTTCTCTCTAGATTTTCTCCCTCATTTCTTGTCGGAATCGCGAGATCTTGGAGCCTAAACGACCGTCTGATCGAGGAAAACGAGAAGATGCGAAGAAATCCCACGTTTGGTCTACATTTCGAGGTAAATCTAGAGTTTTATTGGCGGTTTTGTTGTGAATCATGAACTCTATAACTTATTGATGTTTGAAACGATCTAAGAACTTAAAATCATTGAAATAAATTTGATAAACGACTTGAAAACCCTAGAAAGAGATTTGCAACAGGGTGGTGCTTGATGGGGGAGATGGTGAGCCGTGAAGTCACGAAAATAACAGGTGGCCGAACCTACGAACTGCCAGCCTGGTCTGACCAAACCCCCATGATTTCACGAACCTGTTGGAGCTGGGCAAAAGGGTGGCGAACCCCTTTCAGTTGTGCGAACCTACTCTCGGCCAATGTCACACCCCGAGCCGGCGGGGTTGGATCGGAGTCCCCGTCGGGCGGAAGGTTCCCGGGGCGTGATATCGTGTGTGATAGTCAAGATGATCAGATTATTTACATAGCATCAATGTTAAGAATAACTAAAGCACAATCAAATGATAACTAGGATTACAAAGTTAACTTACAATATTAATGTTCAGTAATTTAACTCGGTAAACCTAACAAAAGAATCGTATGTTTCCTATCTTGTATCTGTACAAGATATCAAAAGTGATTCGTATCCTTAGCAAAATATGTGCTTCTTCAAAAGTCTACTAGGTCTGCTAACTGGCATCCTAGTATGCAATCCAAAAGCTTAAGCCTATCCCTGTGCGTCACCTGAGAAAGCATGTAAGAAAACAAAGTCAACACAATGGTTGGTGAGTTCATGTAGTTTTAGTATTTGTAAAATAGCTTTTGCAAACCTTTTAGGTAAAACCTTAACCTCATTAATAACACCTGTATCATCCAACTCGGTATGCTTATATATAGGGCATACCCCTGAGTCGAGCCTACGACCCGCCCAGACGCCGTCCCACCACATACTAAATCGCATAGGACATTGCTATTAATGATAATTAAGCATTTTAACTACCATTCGATTCATTCTTCATCATAACTTTAGTTTACTGTTTCAAAGTCTATAGCATTCGTATGTGTTAGCTTCAATATAAGTTTCACAAGCATCGTGTTTAAAAGTTTATGATATTGACCCAAAAGCATTCAAGCATCCCCTCGGTAACAACCTTAATCTCATTAACACCACCTGTATCATCCAACTCGGTATGCTTATATATAGGGCATACCCCTGAGTCGAGCCTACGACCCGCCCAGACGCCGTCCCACCACATACTAAGTCGCATAGGACATTGCTGTTAATGATAATTAAGCATCTTACCTACCATCCATTTCGTTTATAGCTTTAGCATTGTGTTTAAGTTTATAGCATGAGTGAACATTGAGGAATCACTGTATGGCAAGCACTGAATGGCCATCAGTCTACTCCTTAAGTCATGACTATGAAGGTCACCCTATGGCAAGCACTGAGAGGCCGATGGTCTGTTCCTTCAAGTCCCAACTATGTAGAACACCCCATGGCAAGCACTGAGAGGCCAATTCAGTATGTTCTATCATAGTTAATAACTTTAGCATTCAAGTTTATAGCATTTAAATAGTTTAACAACCGGTGAGGCAAGCACTGAGAGGCCAAACCGTTGCTTTTGCATGACAAGTTTATAGCATTCAAGTTTAACAACCGGAGAGGCAAGCACTGAGAGGCCAAACCATTGCTTTTGCATGACAAGTTTATAGCATTCAAGTCAAACAACCGGAGAGGCAAGCACTGAGAGGCCAAACTGTTGCTTTTGCATAACAAGTTTATAGCATTCAAGTTTAAGGCATTAAGAGCACTTCAAGCATTTCGAGCATTTAAGCATGATAAGCATGTGGTATTTGCATTATGGCATTAGCACTTGGCATTAGTATATAGCATTAAGCATCTAGTTTATGAATATAGTTTATAGCATAAGCATCACGAGTATAGTTTAAGAATATAGTTTATAGCATAAGCATCGAGTGTGTAGTTTAAGAATATAGTTTATAGCGTAAGCATCAAGAGTAGCGTTTAAGAATATAGCTTAGAGCCTAAGTATAAAGAGTATAGTTTAAGAATATAGTTTATAGCTTAAGCTTTAAGAATATAGTTTAAGATTATAGTTTATAACATAAGCATTAAGCACTTAGTTTAAGCATCAAGTGTATAATTTAAGCTTCTAGTTTGCAACATAAGCATCAATCACCAAGTTTAAGCATATTGTTGTAGCATAAGCATCAAGTCTCATAAGCATCTGACATATGTTTTCAAGCCTCAAGTTAAAGTATAAGTTTCAACATAAGTATTATGTTTATGTTTAAAACATTAAATAAAATTTCAAGAGTTTGTGAAAATCTTTAACATGCTTCTCAGTCCCGAAGTAAAACAATTAAGTTTGAAAAGGGACAAATGAACTCACCTTTTGTCTGTAGTGTCTGACTAAGTAGAAGCGCTCTTTGTTTGCACTTGTTTTGATGTTCACGCTCCTGTGTTGATTTCATAGGTTTTTGGTTTATAAGTATGAGTTTGCAAGGATCCATTGTGCGTGTATGTGTTAGTGTTAGCCCTAAAGTTGGCTAACACTTGTAAGTCTTGGGAAATGGTCGACCCTTTGTTTATTGTTCATAGATCCTCTAACACTTGATATCATTTACATAGTTTGTTAAGTGATCATAATTATAAGTTTTACAAAATCCAAGTCATAATGGTGATTTAGATTTTTCACCCAAGGTTTGTCTTGTTATCCCATTCACTCTTGACTATCATGGTTACTCCGGATTTATAGACTTTATATGTTCAATTACTTGGTTATGATATAAGTCGAATGTAGTTTTAGGTTTATGAGTAAAATAGTCCTAATGGATCTCGTGAATCAATTCACATGGTGTTGGGCCCATGTATATATTATTGGTCCCAATTTACTATCCGATCAAGTAGGTGGGCCGAACTAAAATCATGGCCCAAAAGGGAAGTGTGGTTCGTACAAAATGGGTCGAGTCCTAATGTTTTGGGCCTGAGAATGATATGGGCCAGCCCTTGGGCCAATGAGGGTATCATTGGGCCGGTTAATTCCTGTTGGGCCCATACAATTGTTGTTGGGCCAAACAATCCTATTAGATCGAATGATGTGATCTACACCACCATACAGGCCAAAACAATGTAATGGGCTGTTTAAGTTATTGGGCCAATCTAATGTGGTAGGGTCGAATTCTCTCCGTGGGCCTACAGTGTATTGGGCTGCTAACAGACCTCAACCGAAAGGAAAAGAAACAGAATGGGTTCGGTCCTTGGTCCAGCGAACCTAAAGGTTTAGGGTTCGGCTCATGGCTCCTGTGCAACGGTTCGCCATGTTGTTCGACTAGAAGGTTCGTGACACCCTCTTGGGTTCGGCATGCCTGGTTCGACACAAAAGGTTCGGTCGTTCAGACCAGCAAGGTTCGTGAATGGGCATGCATGGAAACTGGTTCGTTCCTCCTGGTTCGCCTACACCCTTGGTTCGGCTGGTCAGCATAAGGTTCGACCTAGGGTTGTTGAAGCTGGTGTTTGCTTCGGCCAGGGTTCGTTGCTCAGCTGGAGGTTCGTTGGTCTCACTGGGTTCGTGGTTGATGACATGTAACACAGGTTCGCTGAAGGTTGCGGGCAACGAACCCTGTGTTCATTCTCTGCCTAAACTCTCGATCCAGCTTATCCCATGATGTTGTGATACGAGAATCAGCTTCTAATAATGAAATGGTGAACGTGGTTTAGGGTTCCGCCGGTAGTGTGTGTGTGTGGTCGAGATCTAGCAACAAAACCCTAATTCTCGTGATGTTATCTTGATCATACCTCAAAATCAGCTGGACCAAAGCTCAGATGAGTTGTACTTTCTTGTAGAGGGCTTCAAGAGCTTCACGTGGGCGCAAGAATCACCCAATTTCGTTAAGAAATGAGTGAGATATGGGATTTCAAAGGTGGAAGATGGTGGTGAAAGTGGGTGGACGGAAATATGGAGTTAGAGAGAGGATAGAAATGAAATAAATGAGGTAGATGATTCATTTTAGGGTTTATATACCCCATGGGTATTCGGGTTCGTTTCGGTTGTTCGGTTCGCGTTTTCGTCGCATATCCGGGTCATTACGCGCAATTTTCGTAATTTAAATAAAAAGGATTATTTTAGGATGCTTTAAAATACGATTATCATTAGAAATCATTTTAAAGATCGTTGCATTAAATTATTTATCGAATTATAATATTTTACGCGTTTCGCAAAAATTTATTCGCGATTTAAGAAATGGTTTAATTTAAATTGTTTTATGATGAGTTTCAAAATTGTAAAATAGGAAATATTTTATTTCCTTAAATTTATGATCGATCGCATCGTTATTCGTTTTCGTTTCGTCAGATCGCGTCGCCATCGCGCGTATTCGTTCGAATCGTCATTCTGGCGAACACGTCGATGGTTTGGCTTTCTGATTCTTGTTTTCTACTGTTAAGTCATTATTTCAGAACGTTAAACTATCAGAATCATTCGTACAGGTCGTCACCTGTACGAATAACACGTCGGTTTAACATTCTGAAACAATAACCGTTAAGATTTTGTTTTGTTTAACCTCACATACGTTTATACACAATAGCATCAAATCAAGTATACGTGTTTCATCACTGTGTTGTCTAATATGTTTATGACTGTTAAACCCTAAGGTTTCAGTCAGATTCAGACAATCGTATAATAGCTTCATGTTAAGCAGAAATGTATCAATAGCATAACATAGTTTCCCATAAAGTGTACCTGAGTTACTGTACAAGTTACTGTACAGTTTACTGTTCCGGTAACGATTCCGGCACAGATGTTACAGCCAAGCAGTAAACTACGAACCTCCTATGGGCTGCGAACCTAGTAGGGCGAATGAACCTTCTCTTGCGAACCTCAAGGCTGAAAATTCACTTCAGACGAACCAACCATGGGACGGCGAACCTCATGCCATCACCGAACCCTTGGACGAACCTCGACATGGAACCGGGCCGAACCTAGGGGGAGCGAACCCTTTCTCTGCATAGCCGAACCTAGGGTATATTGGTGACTTAGCCGAACCCAAGAACTCCCGAACCTACCCTTGTGATCGAACTAGCAGCGAACCTCTTCCTTTTGGAGCCAAACCTAGGGTGCAAATCGGTTTATGTTCGTTGGAAGGGTTGGCTAACGAACCTAAGTGTCGAACTAGGAGTAATGGGGAACTAAAGACTATGGGAAATTATGTAAGACCATGCATGCATGAATGATTATTTGACCACCACCTTTTCTCTCTCTAGAAATAAAAGAATTCAAAATCTTAGATTTATATACATTGAATATCCCATGAGCACAATCTAAGCATGACTTGTTCAAACATGGGTTTAAATCTAATGACTTAAACTATGGGGATTGGCTTAAATTAAATTATACATGTATGGATAAGTGTATGATTAAGATTAACTATAAAAATACATATATGACCTCGCAATGAGATTATTATTTCAAGATAGTTAAAACTTGGCAAGTCTAAACTATATATTAATGAGAAACATTTATAAGATGATGAGGATTTCATTTTAACATAGATTAAATTAGCTAAGTTAATGAATACTTAGGAATTTAAAATAAACTAAGTAATGAAACACTCACCGATTAAAAGCAAACACACATGGATATTTAATTGAAATAGAACACTTATACTTACAAATATGAAATACACGATAAATACTGGGTGTTGAAGTATCTTTGATTTACATACGCGAGCGCGCATTCTGCAAACACTGATTCTAAGAAATTCAGGTGAGTTCTCATAACCTCCTTTTAAACTATTTTATTTTCAAACTCGGAGGTGAAACATGTATACCAGTTTAAAAATATTATTTTGATAACACATGGGTCACACCTGGTTTATCATTATGATATTCATATTATGGGATTTTCATTGTTTATGGATCATCACGGATTATCACAACTCCATGGATCGTTGTTGATGACTTCGGTCATCCGCAATGATTACATGTATTGTCACTTGGATTATCACAAATCCATGCGTCGTTGTTGTAGACTTCGGTCATCCACAATGATTGCTATTGTCACGTGGATTACCACAACTCCATGGGTCGTTGTCTTTGACTTCGGTTAATCGCAATGACTGCATGTATTGTCACTTATATTATATGAAGATATTGATGATTGAGATTGGTTGATTATATATGTGATTGATTATCTATGATTATTTGAAATATGTGACTGTGTGTTTGTGATTGTGTGTTGGGTTATGTGTTGGATTATCTCGCAGGTGCTCATGTGGATTTTCTCAGAAAACTATAAACTTTTATAATCATTTTGTAAACAACTTTTAAACATAAAAACTTATGATTTCTCACCAACTACTTCGCAGTTGACACTTGATTTTTACATGTTTCAGGGAATGAGGAGAAGTAAGTAGAGCAGGATAGCTCTACATCTTTTGGACATCATCACGTAGGATCTTGGACTTAGCTAAAATAACTGAAATTCTAGAGACTAGAGTTTAGTTAGTTTAGCTAAATATTTTGTGTATTTGATGTAACTAATTCGTGATGAACATGATTTTTGATGTAATTAATTTGGTTGATTAATTGATATGTGATGATTTAATTAAATGCCCACGAGCTTATGAACAATCTACACATCCCTCGTGGCATCCCGACGTTTCCGCCATCGGTCGGGGTGTTACAGATTGGTATAAGAGCCTGGGTTATAGGGAATTAGGTTACTAGAAATGGTTGACCTAGTCTATCACCATAGGATACCCTAGTATGAATTATTTCATACGCTAGTTAGTATATTCAGGGTTTCATGCTTATGTGTTTATTACATGTTAACTGAACTCCTGTTATACATCTGATTTACGTATGTTACTTACTGAATAATTGCTTACTTGTGCCCTAATGATTCGATAAGGACATGCACGTAATGTATCGTAAAGGTGGTGGGACGGTGGCTGAAGTAGTTGCGACTGACTTCTACATATGCCCTATACATATACCATTTACGGTACATTAGGTGGATGTCAGTATTGAAGAATAAGGGAACTACCCGTTTGGGAATTTATCTGCTTAGGAAATTAACTGCTTAATAATTTATCTCCTTTAGGAATTATTTGTTTGATCTTTGATCACCAGACCAGGACACACTCGTGGTATACTACAAAGGTGGGTGGACGGTGGCTGGCGCGGTTGCGACCTCCACTCCATATACCCTATACATATACCATTTGTAGTGTATTGGGGGTCTGTCAGTGTCGGGAACTTAGGTTATTATTAGGAGATGTTGTAAGGTGTGGTTGATGAAATGTTGGTTGAATTTGGTTTGGATTGACAATGGGATAAGGTTTGTGAAGTGAGAGAATAGGAAGATACATGATACACCCTAAATTTTAACAATGGCATAATCGTGGTGGATTGCAACGGTGGTGGGATGACGGATGATGCGACTGCGGTCAAGTCTACGTATGCCCTATATATAAGCTTGTTACACTGCATTGGGAGGTTGTCAGTGTTAGTATAGGGTGGGAAATGTTTGAAACTTAGGAATATTTAGTTAATAATAGATAAGATCAACTAGGATGCTTTAGAATAACATTAGGAAATTACTACTTTGTTAGGAGTTTAATGACAAATAGGAAAAAAATATAGTTCCTATATGTAATCCTAACTGTTGAAATGAACTTGTTTGACATAGTTTGTATGACTTACGTTGTAAACGGTAGTAACATGTTTCTAATATCCTCAGAAACATGCTATCGCGCCGTCACAACGAGGATGATACAAACACGAACAAGGGGGATGCTAACAACAGTAATGACAACTCAGGCATGCAAGAGTTAGCAACACTCATTACTTGATTGGTGAATCAACTAACTCTAGCCAATAAGACTCTCAATCAGAACCAAGGTGGTGCAAACCCACCAGTCTGCACATTCAAACACTTCAATTCCTGTAATCCACTAAAGTTTACGGGTTCTGAGACAGCCACTGGTCTACTGCAGTGGTTTGAGAGTATGGAAAACACCTTCATCAACAGTGACTGCCCTGATAATCTGAAGGTGCGCTATGCCACCAGTGTTTTCCAAAAGAGAGCACTGACTTGGTGGAATGGCGAAAAGCGAAGTAGGGAGTTGATGCTGCCCTAGCATTGACATGGACTGAGGTCAAGAACTTGATGACCACTGACTGAGTTCTGTGAACTCAAACAGGATATAGGGAGAATGTAATTTACAATACTCGCTTCCATGAGTATAGTGTACTGGTACCTCATCTGGTGACACCGTTGGAGAGAGCTATCGAGAAGTACATAGGCGGGTTGCCTATGCAGATTCAAGACACAGTCTCCGGAAGCAACCCTAAAACACTGGAGGCTGCAATCCGTCTATCTGCAACACTGACTGACAACCATGTAAGGGTTGGAACACTCACAAGGAAAGGATCTAAGAAGACTGAAACCAAATCAGCTGCAAAGGAGGCTTCAACTGAAGTCAAAACGGAACAAGGCAGCTCTTCAAAAAGCAGCAACAAGAAGAGAAAGACCAAGAACTTCGTTGTACTACTCCTGCTGCTAAGTCTGCACAACAATCATCAAACAACACCACTGCCACAAATTATGTTGGGAATACTCCTCAATGTAATATCTGCCGATATCATCACGCACCTAACTTGCCATGCCGCGTCTGCAACAATTGTGGCAAGTATGGTCATTTTGAAAATGTCTGTCGGAGTGCACCGCAAGCACAAAGGAGGCAACCTGCTCCGCTTGCACTGCCAGCTCCGCATGCACAACCTATTCAAGCTGTACCCGTTCGCCAAGTACCTGTACAGGCAAGAGCCTGTTATGAGTGTGGTGAAGTGGGTCATTTCAGAAACCAGTGCCCAAGACTGACGGGAAACAATCAAAGGGTGGCAAGAGGCAGAGCGTTTCAACTGAATGCTCCAGCAGCTCAAGCCAACCAGGATGTGGTCAACGGTACATTTTTGATTAACAAATCTTATGCATCTGTCCTATTTGATTCTGGTGCTGATAAGATTTTGTTTCACATGATTTTGAATATATGTTTGGAATGACACGTACTAAGATAGACAAACCGTTTAACATAGAGGTGGGTGATGGAAACACTATTGATATTGACACTATTATTATTGGATGTACTGTGAACTTAAGTGATCACGTTTTCCCAATTGATCTTATACCTATGCATCTTGGTAGCTTTGATGTTATAATAGGCATGGATTGGTTAGCCACCCACAAAGCGGAAATCATTTGTCATGAAAAATACACTCGTATTCCCTTACCTTCGGGTGAAACTTTAAGAGTTTTTAGGGAAACTTCAAGTAAAGGTCTTAAGCTGATGTCATGCACCAAAGCACACAAGTACCTTAGGAAGAAATCTATAGCATTTTTAGCACACGTTGTGGAGAAAAAGGAGAAAGGAAAGACTATTGAAGACGTTCCTGTGATAAGGGATTTTCCTGAAGTATTTCCAGACGACTTGCCGTGTCTTCCACCAGAACGTCAAGTAGAATTTCGAATTGACTTAGTACCTGGTGCCTTCATAGTTACAAGAACTGGCGAGCCAACTACAAGAACTGACTGATAAAGGATTCATTCGCCCGAGCCATTCTCCATGGGGTGCACCGGTCCTGTTTGTCCAGAATAAGGACGGGTTGTTCCGAATGTGTATCGACTATCGCGAATTGAACAAGTTGACTATCAAGAATCGATATCCTCTGCCGCGCATCGATGATCTTTTCGATCAACTTCAAGGATCTGCATGGTTTTCGAAGATCGATCTTAGGTCTGGGTATCATCAGCTTCGTGTACATGATGATGATATTCTCACGACGGCTTTCAGAACCATTATGAATTTTTGGTAATGCCTTTCGGCCTTACCAATGCACCGGCGGTTTCATGGACCTCATGAACCGTGTTTGCAGGCCATAGTTGGATAAATTTGTTATTGTATTCACTAATGATCTTTTGATATACTCAAAGACCAAAGAAGAACACGAGCAACACCTTAAGGTGGTTTTGGAGATCCTAAGAGAAGAGCAACTGTATGCCAAATTCTTTAAATGTGAATTTTGGCTTAAGGAAGTTAAATTTTTGGGACACATAGTCAACGAAAAGGGTGTTCACGTGGATCCTGCGAAGATTGATGCGGTGAAGAACTGGAGTACACACGACTTGGAACTTGGTGCAGTCGTGTTTGCTTTGAAGATATGGAGGCACTATCTTTATGGCACAAAGTGTGTAGTTTTTACAGATCACAAGAGTTTGCAACATATTATGAATCAGAAAGAACTTAACATGAGACAACGGAGATGGGTTGAACTGTTGAATGATTATGACTGTGAAATTCGCTACCATCCTGGCAAAGCGAATGTAGTAGCAGATGCGCTTAGTCGCGAAAGTTATTTTCTAATCCATAGTGTACGAGTGCACACTAATCTTCGTAACGATGTTCTCACAGCCCAACAACACTCATTGGCTCAAGATAGCTTGAAAGATGAGATGTCTTGCGGGGCCGAGCTACTATTGGAAACTAAAGATGATGGTTTGATGTATTATTTGAATCAGTTGTGGATACCAAATAGGGATGATCTTAAGATGGTGATTTTGGATGAAGCTCATAAATCTCGTTACTCAATCCATCCGGGTGCTGATAAGATGTATCAAGACCTTAGAGCCTTATACTGGTGGCCTGGAAAGAAGAAGGATATTGCTGAGTATGTGTCTAAGTGCCTTAACTGCGCTAAAGTCAAGGCAGAACACCCACGACCTTCGGGGTTGTTAATACAACCAGAAATACCCATGTGGAAGTGGGAGAATATCTCTATGGATTTCATTACTAAACTCCCACGAACCGCAAACGGTAAGGATAGTATTTGGGTGATAATTGATAGATTAACCAACTCGTCTCAGTTCTTACCGATACGCGAGACGTACCCTGTGCGGAAATTAGCTCGTATCTACGTTGATGAGATCGTTAGTCGACATGGAATTCCCATAAGCATAATATCCGATCGTGATGCTCGTTTCACGGCACGATTTTGGAAATCACTTCACGAAGCTTTTGGAACAAGATTGGATCTTAGCACCGCTTATCATCCTCAAACGGATGGGCATGCGGAGCGAATGATCCAGACACTTGAAGATATGTTGAGAGATTGTGTCATCGATTTCGGTGGCAACTGGGATAGCCATTTACCATTGGTCGAGTTTTCGTATAACAACAGTTACCACGCGAGCATTGGTATGGCACCGTTCGAAGCTCTTTATGGTAGAAAATGTCGGTCACCTATTTGTTGGACCGAGGTTGGCGAATCGCAGATCGCTGGTCCTGAGATTATTCAAGAAACGACTGACAAGGTTCACCAGATTTGCGACAATCTGTTAGTTGCTCGCACTCGACAGAAGAGTTACGCGGACAAGCGACGTGAACTGTTAGAGTTTGAAGTTGATGATTTGGTATTACTCAAAGTATCGCCCGGGAAAGGAGTCGTACGATTCGGGAAGAAGGGTAAGCTTGCTCCACGTTATGTTGGCCCTTTTCAGATTCTTGAACGGATCGAGAAGGTTGCCTACAAGTTCGAACTTCCTCCTGAACTTAGCAATGTACACCCAACGTTTCATGTGTCCAATTTAAGAAAATTCTTAGCTGATCAACATCTTCAGGTACCACTCGATGACATTCGTGTCGATGATACCATGCAATTTGTTGAAAAACCAGTCGAGATAATGGATCGTGAGGTTAAACAGCTCAAACGCAGTAGAATTACAATTGTGAAAGTATGACGGGAGTCGAAGCGTGGTCCATAATTCCCCTGGGAACGGGAAGATCAGATGAAACTTAAGTATCCACATTTATTCACTAGAGTTACTCCAAGTTGAATTTCAGGACGAAATTCCCTTAAGTAGGGAGACTGTAACATCACTGTATTTCAGGTTGTCCATACATGCACAAATGTACTGTTAAGACCTGATATGATAATTATTAATGATGATTACTATGAATTATTGGATGTCATTAATGTTGGTATACATATTGAGAACATGTGATTTTATAGCATAAACCATGGGAAGTTTAGTGGAAAAACAACTAAACAGAACCAGAGAGTTTATCGTAGTTGAATTCACAGATTACGGATTGTTGGTTTGGAATGGAAAGGAATCGCGAGATCTTGGAGCCTAAACGACCGTTTGATCGAGGAGAATGAGAAGATACGAAGAAATCCCACGTTTGGTCTACATTTCAAGGTAAATCTAGAGTTTTATTGGTGCTTTTGTTGTGAATCATGAACTCTATAACTTATTGATTTTTGAAATGATCTAAGCACTTAAAATCATTGAAATAAACTTGATAAACGACTTGAAAACCCTAGAAAGAGATATGCAACAGGGTGGTGCTCGATGGGGGAGATGGTGAGTCGTGAAGTCACGAAAACAACAGGTGGCTGAACCTGTGTTTGTGTCCTGAACGAACCTGCGAGCCGCCAGCCTGGTCTGACCGAACCCCCACGATTTCACGAACCTGTTGGAGCTGGGCAAGAGGGTGGCGAACCCTTTTCAGTTATGCGAATCTACTCTCGGCCAAGCAGTAAACCACGAACCTCCTATGGGCTGCGAACCTAGTACCGCCGAACCTTCTCTTGCGAACCTCAAGGCTGAAAACCCTAATCAGCCAAACCTTTGTCTTGTTGGCCGAACCACTCACTTCAGACGAACCAACCTCGGGGCGGCGAACCTCATGCCGTCATCGAACCCTTGGACGAACCTGGACATGGAACCAGGCCGAACCTCGGGGCGAGCGAACCCTTTCTCTGCATAGCCGAACCTAGGGTATATTGGTGACTTAGCCGAACCCAAGAACTCCCGAACCTACCATTATGATCGAACCTAGCAGCGAACCTCTTCCTTTTGGAGCCGAACCTAGGGTGCAACTCGTTTTAGGTTCGCTGGGAGGGTTGGCTAACGAACCTAAGTGTCGAACTAGGAGTATTGGGGAACTAAAGACTATGGGAAATTAGGTAAGACCATGCATGCATGAATGATTATTTGACCACCACCTTTTCTCTCTCTAGAAATAAAAGAATTCAAAATCTTAGATTTATATACATTGAATATCCCATGAGCACAATCTAAGCATGACTTGTTCAAACATGGGTTTAAATCGAATGACTTAAACTATGGGGATTGGCTTAAATTAAATTATACATGTATGGATAAGTGTATGATTAAGATTACCTATAAAAATACATACATGAACTCGCAATGAGATTATCATTTCGAGATAGTTAAAACTTGGCATGTCTAAACTATATATTAATGAGAAACATTTATAAGATGATGAGGATTTCATTTTAACTTAGATTAAATTAGTTAAATTAATGAATACTTAGGAATTTAAAATAAACTAAGTAATGAAACACTCAATGATTAAAAGCAAACACACATGGGTATTTAATTGAAATAGAACACTTATACTTACGAATATGAAATACACGATAAATACAGGGGTTGAAGTATCTTTGATTTACATACGCGAGTGTGCATTCTGCAAACACTGATTCTAAGGAATTCAGATGAGTTCTCATAACCTCCTTTTAAACTATTTTGTTTTCAAACTCGGAGGTGAAACATGTATACCTTTTAAACTATTTCCATCTTAATGCTCTAATTAAATCAAATGACAACCCAAAAGTTAAAATCGAAACCGTTTGAACTAGGACTTGTATAATTCGAAGTTAATTAGTAGAATTGAACCTTCACAAACCTTAATCAGAACCTAGGCAATCCTCTACGCACAACAAATGAAACAAATAAACATCGGGCAGAAATATACACGTACCTTTATATGTGCATTTTGAACATCTAATTATACGTGTGTTGACACATATGTGGATATGAACATGACTAACATCTTGAATTACACAGTGTTATCATAATAACATAGACTTCTCGTAGATGGTTGTCTATACGCTTGCACAGACATTTCACTTTCATTTCACGCTATCAGGTGCGTACACGACCCTTTTATCTGTTGTCCCTTTTTGGGGGAGGAAAACATGTGAAAACAAATATTTTTAAATACATAATATACATTCATGAGTTAACTATTTTCTAATAGTGCGAACATAACATGAAATTCCTTGCATATCGAACCATTTACTTTGATGAGATGCAAAGTGTGGTAGTTGGAGATTGATCTATTGGGTTTGACAAACGTCACTTATCGATTGTTGGTCTACGCACGTGTTTAACTGACCAATTAAACATTGATATTGTTTGTGTTAGACAATAGTGAAAAGGCAAATATAATCAAACAGTCAGTTCCGGTGTCGACCGCTCGTACAAATAGTATATGTAACTAGTTTTCATTGACTATGCAATTTGTGATTACGTGATCTGCAAAGCCGATCGAAGAAAAGAAGATCGAGGAAATTCCCGTAGTGGGTGACTTTTTTCGTACCCCAGGTTTTCCCGCCGCCGAGGGCGCGATCGAGATCGTTCTCAATGATGCGCAGGATCGCAGTCTCTGGTCACACTTGCGAGACCTACATGTCCGTTTAAATAAGTACATCCAATATATTAGATAAAACAGTTTTTGTAAATCAGAGTTGCAGAAGCTTAGTAATTTTTTTTTCAAAATATTACAAATTATAAGTTGTAGAAGCGGTTTAAGTTGTCTAGTCATTACATAACAAAACAAAATAACTAAAATGTTTCCAACGGCCTAAGACACTTACTAGATTCATGCGACCTCTTCCTAAAAACCTATCACTGAGCGCGTGCCTTAGTTACCTGAGAAAACATGCGAGTAACTATCAACACAACGGTTGGTGAGATCACATGTTTTATATAAGTAGTAAACAGTAAATGTTCAATGCAAGTGACTGCATTCCTCCCGCCATGTTCATCACACAAGACAATGGAAAATGTGTTTGGTCGATTTTGTTCTGTTCCGACTCTCAGCCGGGGTGCCTCCAAGGCGCGCAACAGAGGGGTTTTTCAGACCCAAATAGGACTATCTAGAATAACCATGATGTGCCCCCTGCGCTATTAACGGTTCGAGATTTGTTTATGACGACTTAGTTGTGATGTGTGCCATACATATACATATAAGTGATATACCATGTCCATATGTATCCAAAAAAATATGTTTGTTGTTTAAAAATAGTTATATGCAATGTTTTCTCCCCCAAAGGTCGAAAATAGTGAAAAAGGGGTCGTGAACTCACATGGTAAGGCAGTTCCTCTTTGTGTGTTCGCAAATCGCGTGTGTTAGCACCTTCTAGTGGTCTCCTATAATCATATAGGTCATGAGTATGTGTGTTGTAGTTTTTTGTATCCCATACAACTCCAAGTGCCGGTGTGCTCAACCAAGTGTTTGTGTTGACTTGTGTTGACTCGACGAATCCTTGGTGACACATTTGTTGTGTTTAAATTTGTTTATGTGTCATATTGACTTTAACACGCAAGTAGGACATTATCATGCATCATATGATTCTACTCAAGACAACATTCACGTTGTTTAAACCATGTTCACATATTTGTCATATGGGCCAAATCCCATCACGTGGGCCGAATGAGTTGATATTGGGCCTAACCAGATGGGCTGGATCAGTCCCTGGGTTCCAGTATTTAATCTGGGCCAAATTGGGCATATTAACTAATGTGTTCGGGTTGAGTTTGTGATCTGTGGGCCGAATTAGCAAACTATGGGCCGAAGATCACATGAGTCACATAGGTATGTGTGGCCCGGATATTCCACGTGAGCTGCATGCATGTGTGGGCCGAACAACCTCTTGGGCCAAATGGACTGATGATCGAAGGTGGTGTCACTTTTGCCGGGTCAATGAAATCGATTAACACATGGGATCAGCAAACCTATCAGTCACAACTAGGGTTAGGCCTTTGTTAGGTTCGGCAGTTGGGTTCGTCGGTTCTGTGGTGATGGAGAGGTTCGGCTAGAACTGGTTTACTACAAGGGTTCGGATAAACTAAAATGCATGCTCATAGATTCGTTCATGCTAGCTTCGTGGATCACAAAATTAAAGGTTCAGTTGATGGTCGTAGGTTCGCCAGCCATGGTGGGTTCGGCACTCATGCAAAGGTTCGGCTGTTCACATGCTGGTCCAGGTTCGGTGGTGCTGAGGTTCGCGGTAGCTAGGTTCGTGATGATGGTTGTCTGATCATGCAGGTTCGGTGGCAAGGCTTGGCGAACCCTTGGTAAGATTCGACCAAGATCAAAGGTTCGTTCCCCTTCGTCTTGTTCAGTCGAGATTCGGCTAGCCTTACTTCCACACGGACCTGCACTTCAACATCATCATCATCATCATCATCAAATATAGGCTGCTCCAGGTCGTTCCCATGGTGATGGTATACGAAAATGGTGTTTCCAAAGGTGTAGGGTACGAAGGACATAGCCAAGAACCGATTTCAAGGTGGTGGGTCGAACAAGATGTAGAAAACCCTAGTTTTCGTGGATTTCCTTTGCTCATACCTTAATTTTCAGTGGACAAAACTTCAGATCGCTTGTACTTCTTCATAGAGAATGTCGAGAGCTTCGTTTGGACCCCAAGAACGTCCGATTTCGTCAAGAAATGAACAAGTTATGATGCTTTGAAGTTGATTTTCTGGTGTGAGAGAATAGGTTCGGGAATAGGAGATTTAGAGAGAGAGAGAGAGAATGATGAGAGAAATGAAAGAAATGGACTCATTATGGGTATTTATACCCCAAGTGAGTTCGGGTTCGTTTCGGTTGCTCGTTTTTCGTCTCCGTTGCGTTTCCAGAACGTAATGCGTAATTTTACGTATTTTTAATAAAAAAGTTTCTTTATTTACTTTTTGATGAGTTTCAAAATTGTAAAACGTAACATATTATATTTTCTTAAATTTATTATCGTTCGTATCGTTTTCGTTTTCGTTTCGTCAGAACGCATCACCTTCGCGCGTATTCGTTCGAATCGTCACCCGAGCGAACACAACGATGGTTTGGCTTTCTGACTTTTGTTGTGTACTTTTCAATCATTATTTCAGAACGTTAAACTCACAAATATGTTTGTGTGAATCGTCACCCACGCAAACACACTGTCAGTTCTTATTCTGAAACAATACTGCAATTATGTCTTTAATTGTATTTCCTCACTAACGGACTCAACTTAACATCCTGTTTTCACATTGTTTTCGTATGAATTTATCGGCCATCTGATTCCTGTCATCTATGGATGTCAGATCGCAACCGACATGTTTTTGTTATTTACTTGCACACTGTTGTCTTTCTTTGATTCGTTGTATTAATTGTACTTAGGTTTTCACCCAAATACTCACAACTATTGTTTATCATGATTGTTGTACTTACAGTATTTAAGTTTTCACATAAATAAGTACACATACCATACGGACTGGCCGGACGATCAGGTATTGGATGTCACATGCATGCATTCAAAAGAAGGTAATGACATAATATCGAATGCCTTTCCAAAATACTGACAACCATCAGTCCTTTTGACAACATAACATCCTTTGTTCTTCAAGCTACCAGAAATACTGTGAAAGTAACCATAGCTTACAATTCTTCCTTTCATCTTTGATTTAGATCCAATCTTGAATATTGTGAATTGTCTAACTTGGTTTTCTTGAACCTTATCTTCAATCACTTCAACCATTTGCTTGAAAATGAATAAGTGATCAATAATGTACTGGTGTTCATCTTGATTTTCTTTCCACATCTCCATATAAGTCTTTTCTTTCATGGTATCTACGTTTATCTTTGGAGCTCCTTTCTGAACTTCAATATCAAATATCTTCTTCAAAGTTTGTAGATTATACAAATTTTCATCAATTTGATCATCTTGTTCAAAATCTTAATATCCACCTCCAATCTCTCCTTCCTCCAACTCTTTATCTTCAAATAGTTCACCAAACATTCTCTGCAACTGAACATCAGCATTTTGTTTAAACAAGTCTAAGAATGTAGGCAATGACATATCAATCTTTTCCTTTGGATATTCCAAATCTGTCAAGTCTTCAATGTCAACATCTCCAATATGCTTTGCTTTATCAGAAGAGACTGATGAAATAGGATTAGCATCAAGAGAATCCCAGAAGGTTTGTAAATAACTATTGCTCTAGTAATGGAATTCCAAACACTTGAACTTCCAACAGCTGTCACATCACCATCATCATCTTCTTCATCATGATAAGCATTAAAGCTTGGATGTTCACCAGCATCTGATTCCTCATAATCTACCTTCTCTTCTTCTTCTTCTTCTTCTTCATCAATATTAACAAACACTTGATCTGGATTAGCACCAGTAGCCTCAGTTTGATTATCCTTAACTTGAATATCATCAATCTTTTGCTTCAAGTCTTGATTATCTTTCTTCAAATCAGCAATCTCAACATTCTTCCTCACAATCAATGGTTCCAATGAAGTAATTCTCTCATTCATCAACTTCTTTTCAAGCAAGTCTTCTTCTCTCCACTTCAATAATTTTGAAATTTGACCTTTAATCACATCTAGGTCACTTGAACTTGAAGAAGATGGTTGTTCAGTTTCAACTTTCTCCTTTTGCTTCCTATACTTGTCAAACTCTTGTGACAAGATAGATATCCTTCTTCTCAGCTCAGTATCATCATAATCTAAGGAGAAGTTTAAGTCCAAATCATCTAAGCCCGCAAAAAAAGTCTCTCCTCTTGAGGTAGAAGTTTCTTCAAAATGATGTAGTCACAGTAGTAGCATCCATGAATGAAGGAACAAATGTAGCAACATTGACAAAATCAGGACTCTGGAAGAAACTCTTTGTCTGAAAATGAATTGGAGATGTAGAAGCTTCCTCTTGAACTGTTGAAGCAACTAAAATAGGTTCAGAAACATGAATGGAAGCTGGTGTAGAAGAAACAGCTACAGGAGATGATACAATGATCCTAGGAGTCTTAGCCTTTTTTTTCTTAGGCATTTTAGCCATTCTCTTTTTCTTCTTTGGCCTTGAAGCCTCAGGTTCATCAATTGTGAAGTTAGGATCAGTTGCCTCTTCTCTTGCTTCTCCACTTTGTTGTTGTGATGGCCTTTTCTTTAACCTTCTTACTATTCTGTTTCCCTCTTGTACTGTCTCCATTTCTGACTCTGTAGATTCTTCATCTTCAACATCAACATCAACAGCTTCAGTATCAACATGTTAAGAAGAAGTATCCTCTTCTTGTCTTTGAGTTTCTTGTTGATTTGGATAAATCACCTGAAGAGTAACCAGTGTAGTAGAAGTCACATCTGGCCCTTGAGTTTGCTCTTGAGTTTGTTGATGTGATTGTGAAGACTGAGCTTGTTATTGACTGGCTTGTGATCTAGGAGGAGGAGGTGGTTGTTGTTGTTGATCATCATCATCACCACTCAAAAGTTTATTGTTGAATCTTCATGCCTCCAAGCATCATTCAACAGAGCAATGTAATTAGCTCTAGCACAGTGTCCAATTACATCCTTAATCAGAATATCATCATTGCTTTTCTGATATATCTTGACTTGACCAAGACTGGAGTCTGTCATATGCTTCAACTTGAGAATATCAGCAGCAACTCTGGGCAAGTTCTGCTCTGGAAACCTCTCATCAATCAGCATCTGTATAAATCTGGGATACATGTAGAATCTGTCTTTAGCTTTGGCGATGTTGTCTGACATATATCTGAAAATCATTGCAGAAAAATTGAACGGTTTGTTTAAAATTAATGCAAGCATTGCCGACCTCATCAAATCACTTAATTCATCAAATGTTCCCTTCCTCATGCTCAAACAATGTAAAAGTACATGAGCTAAGAGCTTGTACCGCAAAGGAAGCTTTCCATTCTTTATAGAATACTCGTTGTGGACACCAAAGTATCTGATCCTTAGAAAACACCCTTTAATACACCTCTCATGAATGAGAGTCATTCCTGCAGGTTCTCCTCCGAACTGTAGAACCCTCCTTATATCAGCTTCAGTAACCTGAATGGCTTGACCAAGTACATTTGCCTCAATAACATAATCTTCAACAACAGTGATTAGCCTCGCAAAATCCCAGAAACTCTGAATGTGTGATCTATATATCTGACATGAGTTGGATATAGCATGATATATCCTTGATCGTCTCAAAAACTCGATCATCGGACGAAATCTTTGCCATTCTTCGTTGTTGGATCTAGATAAGAACAAAGGTTGTGTTCATCCCCGAATGTAAGAGTTACCAATTCTACAATCAAAACAAACAAAAATTAAAACAAAAAATCAAAAAATTAAAAAATCAAAAAAATTCCTAAGTGTAGAAACCAGTGAACCTTTTTGCCTGTGCCGAACCTAGATTTAGATGAACCTTATTATCAGACAAACCTATTTATACCAACGAACCTTTCAATGAACGAAACTTGTCATATCACGAACCTAATGGTCAAACGAACCATTGACCAGAAAAGGTTCGGTTCAAAGAACAAAGAGGTTCGGCCCGAACCTTTATAGTTCAAACGAACCTTAAAAAAATCCAGCGAACCTGTGTTCATGTCACAAACCTAATCCATGAATTATATCAAAAAATTTACACCCAAAGGTTCTCCATTAACAAATGAACAACATTAATGAAAGAAATTTCCATCAAAAATAGATTTAATCAGGTTTTTGTCCTCAAAACAGGTTCGAATAAACTAAGCTCAAAAAATTACAAAATCTCTTAAATTAGCCGGTCAAATTTCAATGTTATTACCTATAAAGAATCAAAAATCAAATCTGTGTCTAAAGAAGTATGGCAAATACGCTGGATGATCCAAAATCGAAAAAATGAAAATCAAAGTCAATAGGTTCGTGAAAGTTGTTCTGAGATAGGTGTCGAAGCTATGTTCACGAACCTATATATATACGAACCTGT
The DNA here is from genome assembly GCA_009363875.1 of Mikania micrantha. Lineage (NCBI taxonomy): Eukaryota > Viridiplantae > Streptophyta > Magnoliopsida > Asterales > Asteraceae > Mikania > Mikania micrantha. Next base: position 14,354,874 of record CM018686.1, on the reverse strand, counting down.
AAACAAACCTTATCCACGAACCTTTGACCACTCTGTTGACCGAACCCATCAAAAACCTCTCAGGCGAACCTGTTCAAAACCTATTGGACAAACATGTGAACAAACCTCTCAGGCGAACCTGTCCAAAACCTATTGGACGAACCTGTGAACAAACCTACTCACAAACCTTCCATACGAACCTCCAAGCAAACATTTTGAAATTCAATTTTATTTAAAATTTCAAACAAAACAATGTTTAATGTTTCAAAGTCAAAACAAATAATCAAAAAATTATTGATTTAACATCAGATAAAAACCAAAAATCTTTTTGTATTTTTAAAATTTTTTGAACAAACATACTACAAATTTAATAAATCTAACTATGAAATATAAAGTAACAAAACAATCACATATTTTTGTTTGAGAAAGATCCAGACATGAGATCATATTGTATTACAATCATCAACACACCTGATTGAATTAATTAATATATTTATCAGCAAATTACAATTCAAAGATGATTGTTAGTATATAAAACCTCTTTAACTTTAATTACATAGTTAAAATATCAATTGAATACACACCATCAAATACTTTATGTTCTCCATTTACTTGAACACATCCCCGTTTTGTGAATAACAAAACAAACAATAATGTCCTTGACACAATTTATTTCAATTTTAACTAGCTTGATCATGCAAAAACAAAACATAATATCTTTTGAAAATAACAAAATATAAAAAAATTTAATTTGTTCAAAATCTTTGAATTAAGGTTGATACTTTCGTATGCTCAGATGATCCAGAAAATGAACGAAACAATAATTTAAGACTAAGCTTTTAACAATCAGATCGATATTTTCATATACACAGAGATTGTCCAAATCTTAATCAAAACCAAGAAAAAAAATTTGAATTGTTTAAAGCTACAACAATCAAGTCGATACACAAGTATATGCAAAGAATGTTTCAGCTTTAAACTAAACAAAAGAAAAAACAAATTTAGAAATTCTTTTGAAAAATAAACATCTGATCAAAACTAGTAATTTAAAATTTTGTTCAAGAAACATTTTGTAAGATTAATCACCACTTATTCAAGACAAAGCTAAGCACTGTATTCTAAGCATCTGTTTCTCATAAAGCATAATCAAAATTTTGTCAAATGTTATCTCAACTAAGTTATAAACCTACCAACATATCATACTAAGTAATTATAAATGTTCTTTATGTTTAAGTTCTTGTATGATACAAATGTGCTTGCAATTGCTACAATGTGCTATCATTTCTCATTTTGTCGAATCTATTTCTCAGAATTTTAATTTTTTTAATGTTTTTTTTATTTTTGATTTTTCAAATGTTTTTGAGTTTTTCAGAATTTTCTCCCCCAACAAACTAAAACACAAGACAACAAAACAATTAAAATATCTGATGTTAATTCAATAAAAATTGATTATGAAGGAAATTGATTTAAAATTACCTCACCCATGACCCGAATGCCATTTAATTTGAGCAAATACTCAAAACGATTTTTATCTAAAGCCTTGGTGAGAAGGTCTGCTCGTTGCTCATTTGTATGTATCTTCACCACATCAATAAGTTTCTTTTCATAGCAATCGCGTATGAAATGAAACCTAATATCAATGTGTTTAGACCGTGAATGATACACAGGATTCTTTGTTATAGCAATAGCAGCCTCATTATCAACATGAATTGGGGTTGTAAGAAAATTCAAACCATATTCTCTCATCTGTTATTGTATCCACAAAACTTGTGAACAAGAACTAGCAGCAGCAACATACTCAGCCTCACAAGTGGAAGTAGCCACAGACGTTTGCTTTTTACACTGCCAAGAAACTAAACGTTCCCCCAAAAATTGTGCACCTCCAGTTGTGGATTTCGCATCTGTCTTACATCCTCCATAATCTGAGTCACTGTAGGCATTGAAGGAAAAGTTATCATCCTTAGGATACCACAAACCGGTGTCTGGTGTACCCTTCGGATACCAAAGAATTCTCTTGACTGCAATCAGATGTGACACTTTAGGTTTTGATTGATATCTTGCACAGATACTTGTAGCAAATACAATATCCGGTCTTGAGGCAGTCAGATACATAAAACTTCCAATAATTCCACGATAAAGAGTAGCATAAATTATCTCCCCCTTAATATCAGGCTCAATCCCATGATTAGGCTGAATGGGCGTCGAAATCGATTTTGAATCAAGCATGCTAAACCGTTTTACCACATCTTGAATATATTTTGTCTGATGAATGAAGATTCCATCATCAGTTTGATCAATCTGTAAACCCAGAAAAAATTTGATGTCTGACATTGCACTCATCTCAAATTTCTCAATCATAACCTCTTTAAATTCCAAACACATTTGTTCATCGGTAGATCCAAAGATAATATCATCTACATAGATCTGAAAAAGAATAATGTCCTTGCCCTTTTCCCGATAGAACAAGGTTTTGTCAATCTGACCCCTATTGAACCCGTGTTCAATAAGGTGAGTCGATAATGTCTCATACCAGGCACGCGGAGCCTGATGAAGACCATACAGTGCTTTGTCCAAGAGGTAAACCTGATCCCGATGGATAGGATCCTCAAAGCCCGGTGGCTGACGAACATAAGTTGTTTCCTTCAAAGAACCATACAGAAATGCAGATTTGACATCCAACTAAAACACTTTGAATTTCTTGTGAGCAGCAAAAGCAAGAAAAAGTCTAATTGCTTCCAACCGTGCCACAGGTGCAAACACTTCATCGTAATCAATTCCTTCAACTTGTTTGAAACCTTGAACCACCAAATGAGCTTTGTTGCGAACAATTACGCCTTGGTCATCTCGTTTGCATCTTAGCACCCATCTAGTTCCAATTTTCTTCTCGCTTTTTGGCAAATCAACTAAATTCCAAACACCCAACTTTTGAAGCTGATTTAACTCTTCTTGCATCGCCTCCACCCAGGCAGGCTCACACAATGCTTCAGTAACAGTCTTTGGCTCTATCTGTGAAATAAATCCAGAATGCATCCAGAGCTCTTGACTGCCATGAGTTCTCTCTAACTCTACATACAAACTCTCCTCATCTGTGACTTGATTTCATGTCTGTACTCCTGCAGTTGGATCTCCTATAATATGAGCAACCGGATGATGTACATGAACTCTTGTGACAGACACTTGCGGGACACCCAGATTTGTAATATTCTTAACAGTGTCTTGATCGTGAGAAATAGCATCTTCAAAAATATCCTGATCATCATCAGATGACCAATCATCATTAATTACTTCTGAAATGCCTTCCTCATGTGGAGTATGGTTACCATCTTTAGAATGATGAGAAATACCTTGATCATCAGAATTCTGCAAATCATATAACATTTGTAAGGTTATTTCATCATCAGAAACACTTGGACACATATTAAAAGACTCAAACTGTTTGTTATAATAAAAAAGCCAATCTGGTCCTTTTCCGTCTGGTTAGGTGTATGTCGTTGAACATCCACATGATACCATAATTCCACAACACCCGTACGTTTATTAAACACACGTTTGTTAGGAAGACTGTAGCCAAGAAAGAAACCGTCTTCAACTTTAGAATTGAATTTTGAATCTTTCTTTAGCATGGTACAAGGAGCCCCAAAAGGTTCCAAGTTTTCCAAATTAGGCTTTCGATTTTGAAGCAATTCATAACAGGTTTTATTATGTCTTTTAACAATCAAAACTCTCTTAAAAGTAAAACAAGCTGTAGCCACAGCTTCACTCCAAAATGTAATGGGAAGTTTAGAATCAGCTAGCATTGTTCTCGCAGACTCAATAAACGTTCTGTTATTTCTTTCCGCTACACCATTCATCTGAGGCCCATACGGTGCATTGAACTGCTGCTGAATGCCTTTGGAATTACAAAATTCCTTCATTTGGTGATTCTTAAACTCAGTCCCATTATCTGATTTTACGCGTTTCACTCTCAACTTATACAATGTCTCCAATCTATTGATTAACAACACAAAATTTTCATAAGTATCTGATTTATGCTTTAAAAACATGACCCATGAAAATCAAGAAAAGTCATCAGTCACCACAAAACAATATGATTCACCACCTATACTTTTCACATTGATTGGTCCAAACAAATCCATTTGAAGAAGTTCAAGTGGCATATCAATAGAAAATATTTTCTTTGTTTTGTGAGACTTCCTTTTCTGTTTACCCTTTTTACATGACATACACACGTCCGGAAGTTGAAAAAGTGTAACCGGTACAAACTCAACTAAATGATTGTGCACAAGATGATTCATCTTTTGGATATGAATATGCCCCATTCTTCTGTGCCAAGAACGTGTATCTTGCTCAGTTGCCTTGTACACCAGACATGTCTCCACTTTATTCACCGTCTTCGCCTTCGCCATGTCAAGCACATACAAATCCTTGCTTCGAACGGCTGTCATCAGAATCCATTCCTTAGAAATCTGAAATCCTTGCTTAAGTACATAACACCTGTCTTTGTCGAACATCACTCTGTATCCTTTATCACAAATATGTGAAACACTCAAAAAATTGTTAGTTAATTCTTTGTAGAAATTAACATTATCAAATGTAACCTTTCCATTCGTCAAACTACCAAACCCAGTAATTTGACCGCCTTTGTCTCTTGCAAAGTTCACATAACTGCCTTTCATCAACTTAAAATCTCTCAAAAAATTCAACCCTCCAGTCATGTGCCGGGAACCACTATCAACAATCCAACGACTATTGATATGGCCCATGGATGCAACATGCACAACAAATTAAAAACCTATCAGTATCAAAAGGGATGACCACCGCCATTTCTGCGTCGATTCTCCCTGAATGGACCCCTGCCATTCTGTTGTGAGGAACTACTTGAAAACCCATCATCACCATTACCATCCTCTTTCCCAGAAATTTGATCACCTGACCTGTTTTTTAGTTTCCAAAATGATTTTGATTTAAAATGTTGTTTTGAAAATGATTTTGAAGGTACCTTTTCAAAAGAATAATCATCAGATGATGTCACCATTTTCACAAGCTTTTTCACATTTCTTTTGTTATCCAAAACTCTTTCCTTCTGATTATTTCTTCTTTCACCCAAACACAGTCAGGATCAAACTTTTGAAGAACTCTCATTTCATCTTCACTAGGTTTAACTCTCCTAGGACTTCCACCTGACCTACTCACCTAACTCTCATCATCCGAACTCTTCCTGATTTTAATGTTTGGACAATTAGCAGAAATATGTCCTTTACCACAACAAGTAAAACACTTTCGTGTTTCTCTTGGTGAAAAAGACCTAAAGCTGCTAGAATCAGTAGAACTGAAATCCAAATCACAATCAGCAATCAAATGACCAAAGTTACCACATCTGTAACATTTTCTTTGCAGATGATTCTTTAATTTTGGTTCATCATAATACTTTGATGAACTGAAAGGTTTAGAAACAACCTTCGCAGATGAGAATCTGTTTCTCAAACCAGTTGATTTTATCTTGAATTACTCACTTGATTTTGAAAATTCTTTGATTTGTCTTTATGTTCAACCCAAAACCTATCAAAGAAAAAATCCACTTTTTCAACCTTTTTAGAAACCATATTTTTCTTTCGAAAAATGCCACTAGACTCTCCTTGATGTGTAGTAGATGACTTTACATACACAATCGGTTTAAGAGTAGTGGTTGTTTTGGCTTTCATCACTGGTTTGAAACTAGATTGGGTTTAATCATCACCTTCTCAACTGGTTTCATCTTAGTTTTTGACTTCTGAGACTTCAGACTCTTTTTATCAACAGTTTTAACTTGATAACCATTCTGTCTCAAAATATCAGATGAATATTCTGATTCAATGATATCTTCAATGATAGGAGCATCACTATCAAGAGACACTTTTTCATCAGAAAATGAACCTCCATCATTTTCAACCACTTGTTCAGACACACGTTCATTTAAAGAAACATGATGAACTTCCAAATTCGGATCAATTTGTGGTCTAGAAACATAGCTGGAAGGAGGTGGTACAGCATGAAAAACCAAGCCAGTAGTATCATTTGATGATCTTTGCATTGCAGCAAAGTAATCAATGACATACTGAGAATTCTGATAATTCTCCAGCTTGCTCTTGTTCATTTCCGCTTCTGCTCTTGCTGCTGATAAGTGAACTTTCAACTTTTGCACTGATTCGAGATGCACTGAAACTGCATGATTTTTTTGCAAAACTTTAATGTTTAACTCTTCATTTTCTTTTCCTAAATCAATGATCTTTTTATTAAAATCTTTTTCTCTTTAAATTAACTTCTTGTTAGCTTCAGTGCACTCTACCAGTCAGCATTCAACTGAGCATTCATTTCTTTCAACTTATCAATGATCTCTAAAAGATCATCATTCAACTCATCAACCTTTTCTTTGCATTTGCTTGTGTCTTCATCCAAAGAAGCCATAAATGCACCCATTAAGTCGTCATATTGCTTTCCCCAATCATCACCTTCATCAACTTGACTGACTAAAGCTTTAGATGAGTCTTCAGACTTTTCTTTCTTCTTCCGATAAGCTTCTTTTGGCTTGAAAGGGTTTAAATTTCCTTGCTACTTCGGATTTTTACACTCTCTAGCAAAATGGCCCAACTCACCACAATTATAACATTGTGTGGCCTTTAGATTAAATCCAAACTTGGTGTTTCGATCAAAAGTGAATTTCATTCCAGTTTTCTTTTCATATCTATCGATTCTTCTGATTGCACTTGCCAATGCCCATTGAGTGTCAATCAACTCCATCTCATCATCATCAATTTGCTCATAATTTTCAAAAGTAAGATTTGAGTTTCCAATCTTTCCTGCTATCTGTTCGTCATAGGCACTGACTACGCATGACAAAATTGACATATGATCCCGAACAGCCTCCACAGTTACTTTTCCCAAATTTTTTGTATTCAACTGTACTTGAGTTTTTGTAGAGTCAGACGTCTTCTCGTTCATAGCTTTAGGATAAACTCCACCAATGTCATTTCCGGTAGATTTTCTCTTAAAATCAGCACCAACGAATTCCATTTTTCAGGCAACGCATCTGCAAAACAATCTATCTTCTCCTCTTCGGTATACTCAATTCCACACTTCTAACTTCAGTCAAAAAATGCCTATATCTGGTTATTAAGGCTTCAAGACTCTCATTGCCAATAAAATTGAAGTTCTCAAACTCTTTGCGTATATAATTGGCTTTCATATTCTTAAGTTTAGTATTTCCCTCAATTCTTGCCTTCAATGCATTCCATAAACCATATGAGGTTTTATGTTCATCAAATTGATGAAGTATCTGATTAAGAATTACTTGGCTCAACATCCAATAAGCTTTCTTCTCAGAATCATATTTCCTTCGTTGATCAACATCCAATCTCTCAAGGGTTTGATCCAAATCTGTCCCCACCACCTTAGGTCTTCCATAAGGTTACGAAATTCTTTCCCACAGATTGGTGTCAGTTCCATTTAGATGTGTCTCAAACCTTCCTTTCCAATTCTGATAATTTGTCAGATCAAGTAGTTTTGTAACTTTATTTGTACTACCAGCCTCAGTTTCACTAATCAAAATACTATGTATCATAGAATTTTGACTGGCTACAGCAGCAAACATATCAGCCATGATCCTTAATCTTTATAAGCAAACCTCCTTGGAAAAATTAATCTCACGAACCTAAATCAGAAGCGAACCTTCACCAAACCTTGATCTTCACGAACCTTAACTCACGAACCTTAGACAAACCTTTTATCTCACGAACCTTGAGACAAACCTTTATCTCACGAACCTTAGTCTACGAACCTTGAGACAAACCTTGACCAGCGAACCTCTTCTCAGTCAAACGAACCTCTTCAGTATACAATCTTGAAACGAACCTCTTCAAAATCTCAACACAAACCTCAACAAAATCACTTTTAACAACGAACCTAAGCTTCAGACAATCACAGGTTTGGCTCACGAACCTGTCTTCAGGATTCGAAAATTTTGGAGGGAATACCTTCAAAATTTTGAGAAAAATCCTCCAAAAATCACAAATTTCAGCCACAAATCACTGAAATTTGATGTTCCAAAGCAATATATGATAATAACACTTTCAACACAGCAATCAAACACAAAGAAAACTGAATTTTAATCCATCTCTTGATATTTTTATCTTCAAAATGATTGTTGATCTTCAAATTTCTTGTATAGAACCCGTCCTTTGGCTATGATAGCACTGTAGATCTACTGATTTGATCTTGATCGTCCAATGGAATCCTATTAACAATCAATTATATGCGGAATCTATAATTGATCTATATGTATCAAAGACAAACAAACATTCATAAACATCATTTCATTGAATGTAATAAACTGATTACAATGAAATGTACAAGAAAACATAGTTCTTTCACTCTCACACAGAGAAAATCAAATCTGTCTAACACTCAAAACAGTAGAAGTAACAAACCTCTAGACAAACCTGCAATATATATAAAGACTCAGACGAACCTAGCCAAACCTATAGGTCCGTCAGCCGAACCTTGAGGTTCGTTGGACGAACCTGTAGAATACAACTTACTAGGTTTGCCGAACCTGCTAAGGTTCGTGGGCCATACGAAGCTCAGCCAAACCTCTAATAACTTTTACATTTTGACAAGTAAACTATTACATAATGTACTAATAGATTACCGGCCCTGAGCTCATCCAAGAGACTACCGATAAGATATTCAAGATCCAAGACAGACTTACAGCGGCTCGAGATCGTCCTCGGCTTTGAGCTCTTCCCCCGATGCCTGAATGCTCCTTTACCGAGCAGCTATTAACAGAAGAAAACCACTGGAATTTCAAGTTGGGGATAAAGTTCTTCTAAAATTTTCTTCGTTTTGGTAAGAAAGGGAAACTAGCTCGTAGGTAGGTACCTTGGACCCTTTGAGATTCTGGAAAAGATCGGTCTCGTAGCCTATAAGCTAAAACTGCCAAAAGAACTAAGCGGTGTTCACTACACTTTCCACGTGTCAAATCCCAAGAAATGCCATGCTGATGATACACTACACATTCCATTAGACGAGATTCAGATTGATGACAAGTTACGATTTGTTGAGGAGCCAGTAGAGATTATGGATCAAGGTGTCAAGAAGTTGAAACGAAGCCGCATCCCAATCGTGAAGGTCAGGTGGAATTCCAAAAATGGTCCTGAATTCACTTGGGAACGTGAAGATCAAATGAAATAAAAGTACCCGCATCCCCTCTCATTCCTTTGATTTTCAACCTCCTAAAACCCTAATTTCAACTCTATAAATACAAGGCCTTCATCCTCACTTTTCCTACACCTTTATTTCATAAAAACACAAAGAAACTCTCTCCTTTTTCCTTTTGAAGATCTCGACCAGAGGTTTCTAGGGTTCCAAGAATTCCCTTTTCAAGTTTTAAGTAAGTTTCCTTCATTGTTCATAATTGTTCTTCTTTGTTCTTGGCTCCTAGTTTGTTTTCTTCATAAATCTTCACTTTTAATATTGTTTTTCTTTCAATATTTATCAAACAATCATAATAATCAGATTTTAATATTTCTTTATTAATGTTATAAGTTTATTTCATGATCCTACACATCTATTGTAGTGGTCATGAATCAAAACTTCAAAACTTGCAAGAACACTTTCATGTTCTTGCAAAAAATTCATCTTTTGATTTTCTTGTTCATTTAGTATTTGTTAGAACTTGTTATTATATTCAAATCATTATCATAATTCTTATCTATATATCATAATCATGATTATAACACGAAATTAATCCAAATCAAATAATTAATCAATTCGAACAATCAAAAACAATAAAGAACACAAAAATTGTATTCTGTCATAAATTAACAGCCGATTTCAAAGGCTCATATCTCATTCAAATATGTTCCAAATCAACTAATTCTTTTTTTAAAGTCCAATTCAAACTCTTAGCTTTATTTTTATATATAATGGGTTTCCTAACTCATTCGGGAACATTTTTAAAATAAATTTTAAAATTTGAAACTCAAATCTGTTAACTGGACACTCCCAGCAATGAAACCCTAACATTAAAAATTCATAACTTATTCTATTATTGGTCAATTTAAGAACTTCTTTTTTTTACAATTAAGTTCAGTGAATAAGATTTCCAACCATATAAAGACCTTAACCTAATTCCAATAATTAGACTAGTTAAAAACCAAAATACAACAGGTGGGCAATTAGCCCACTTGCTGTAAAAAACCCAACTTCAACAATCCATTAAGGATAGTTAATGGCTTAGAACTAACCCAATAATGACAATTCAAAGCCCAAATTATAACTTAAGAATTTTTACAAAATTCCAAATGTTTGGACCTCCAAGCTACAAAATTTTGGTTTCAGAAATCTATAACCCAATCCATAATAAGTACCCAACCCATTCCTATTGCTCTAGCCTTTCAAAAAAACTCCATTTCCGTGTATCCAACAATGAATAAACACATACCCTAACTTGTGGTTCTGGCTAGCAAAGACTGGGTACTTAAGTTGTCCATTTTGACTCACCCCTTTTTCCTGGGAACTTGCATGTTAGTAAGTATGGTTGGTACGTCCATGTCTACAAATGGTTCTATCTAGAAATTACTAGGTGTTTAAGCGTGTCCAATCGGACCCACCGCTTATCATGGGAACCTTTTGTTAGATACACTACCTTCATGCTGAAGATGTTCTGATATACACTAAGTCTTTCAACTTATCATTCATTCATTTCAACTCTAGCTCCATCATCGAGTCATTTCAACTCACTAAGTTTGTATAAACCATAACTAATAAAATTATATGTTATCTAGGGCATCCTTGAGAGGTTCACTTCACGTACAAGTAAAAACACAAGGTTCACTGTTCAACAACTAAGGTGAGATACATAGCCCCTTTTCTTTTACTGTTTTACAACTATGGGCTGAAAAACATCTCATCACAATTGGTTTCACTACAACAATTTTTACTACAATTCATTTAAAGCTTTTACATATTGGTCACAACATAAATAGTTCTTACATGTTGAATTTCAATTAAAGTACCCTCAGTTTATTCACAACCATTAACTTTGCTAAGCCACGGTAACGTTGGTAGATCTGCTGGTTTGACAAACCCACTTGGTCTTGGGTAGGGAGCCGAGTGTTCGAAACCGCTACATGTGTAATTTAAGAATTTATGTTTGATATCCAATTAACCTGGAATCAAATATCGGGCACTACAGTCATTAGGGTTGGTTGTGGGCAACATGTAACTTTATTTATATACCATTATGCTTAAACTTTGTGAATAACAAGTCATAAACCTATGTTCTCACTCAACTTTTTAGTTGACACTTTTTCTACATGTTTTTCAGGAAATGGAAATTAAGGATTGCATGGAAACAAACTAGGATTCTTAAGCTGTTGGACCTAAACTAGTTAAATAAATTTAGTATTATATTCTGACATTGTTTGATTTCAAATTTCAATGTAAGACACTTAAGTTTGGATTTATTTGAATGCATTTAGTTTCCTATATACCATGTGCTTAATACTACAATCTGTTTCGTCGCATCTGACGTTTTCGCCAAGATTTCAACTTGGTCGGGTGTGACATCAAGTACCTTCTTTACTACAGCATGCTGATGTGGCTCAAGGATTTCCTTATTAACATCAACCCAGGGTCTGAATTTTACAGCAGATGGAGATTATGCAGACCTAAAATCTAGGATTTCCATAGGTGTATTTAGCAAATAATCAAGCATCGTGCTTGGGTTGGCATCCTTGAGCTGAGTGACTATAGAAGGTGAAGAAGGAGTAACTTCTTTCCAAAGCTCAAGGTGGTCTTTGTTCTCTCTTTTGAACTTTGACCATTCATCAAGCAGAACCTCGTCTCTCCATCTTGTTATTGTGTTCTTTGGTCCCCATTGATTTTGGATGAGGATGTGTTTTATTCTTTTCCTCTGCTCTATGGTCTTTTTATTCTTGACTTCAGCTTTTATTCTTTTGGATAAAACTTCAGCTTCATTTCTGAGACTAATGATATCCCAGTTGCTGAAGTTTTCAACCTTGTACTTCCTTTCATCCAATAAGTACTTGATCAGCTGCCCATCTCAGCATGATATGCTTTATCTTGCTGCTAATCCAATCTGGCTATTTGTTCTTGATAGGTCCTTACTAATTCATCTCCTGAGAGACCAGTGGCTTCTAGACCGAAGGTCTTCATCGGAAGGGAAGTCCTAACAGGTGAGTAGGATTCATTTATTGGAGAGTTTTGTGGTTTCTCAGCATCTGCTTATCTTATTGGTGAAGGAGCTGTGGTGGTGTTTGGAAGATCAGACTCATCATCATTGGCCAATATGAGCCTTCTATTTCTTGAAACAAGAGAGATAATGGGCTGATCATCATTTAAGTCTGAGGTGGATTCTTGAGCAGGGGTTGGAGATTTATGAGATAGGTGATTATTGGTGTTGGTTTTTGGCAAAATTTAGAGGCATTGAGGGTGATAGGAAGGGAGGTTTGTGAAGACAGTTCTAGGAGGGTTTAAGAAGCAGAATTTGGAGAAAGAGTGGGTGAGCTTTCTTTATTTGTGTGTATGGGTGAAGAGGCGATAAATATGGTAAGAAAGACACTTTTAAAAAGGATGGGGTTCTGCTCAGATTGGACAAAACCAGTTGGAATGGGTATGTCCTGAGTGGTTGAGAAAAAAGAAGATGGGGCAGTGGTTGTGAGCTTTATTTGCTCATTGGGAGCTGATTTAGAAGGTCTGGGTTTTCTGGATACTCCGGATGTTCCAGTGTTTATTTGAGCTTTGGCTTCCCTTTGCTTTTGCTCTGAGCTAGCCTTAGAAGCTTCAGTTTGGAACTGTTGATCCAATGCTGCTTTGAGGAGCGCCTCTTGATTTTGCAGCCTTATTTGCTTCATCCCTGTTTGCTCAGTCTTGCCTTCTGCCCTTTTGGCAGCTTGGGCAGCAGAAAAAAGTCGTTCATTCTCCCTCTTTTTGGCTTCATCAGCGTGTTCTTTGAACCAGGGTGAAGGAGGAGCAATCCCAGTTAGGGACTCAAGAAATCTGGTATGGTTAGAGACTTCATGTTGTAAGGAGGAGACTTTCGTATCTACTGAAATTTTCAGTAGATCTAGTTGGATCTTTTGAGTGGTGAGGAATTGATGGGTAAAGGTTTGAAGCAGGGGAGTAAGATGGGCAGTAAGAAGTGGGTTTAACACTTCTTGAAAAAGCTGAGGTGAGAAGGTTGGGGCAGTGGAAGTAGGTGTAGTGTTGGAAGTACCTTCAAGTAAAGGTGCTTGCATGGGGATGGATTGGGGTTGCAGGGCTTGGTTACTCAAAACTGTAGAGACAAGCTCAGTAAGCTTAGTCACATCAGCCTAAATATGAGCAACAGAATCCGTCAATTCCTTTATTTTAATATCTTATTCGTCCATCCTTTTATGGATATCATCCGAATCTTTGATATTGATTCAGTTTTATGATGATCTGAGTCCATCTCAGGAATGTCATGGACCCCTTTTAATTGGTTCCGGGGATTTCCAGCCTCCGTTGCAAGAACTTCATGGGTTGTTGCCATATCAGGAGTCTTATTGCCTGATCCATTCAAATGAGAGCTCATTCGATTCTCATGTGAAATGGATGCTCCATAAATATGATCAAAATGTCTAGATGGACTGTACATCCTGATCTCATCCTCGTCTCCATGGGTAGGAGATTGATGAGTTTTAGCAAAGGTTTGATGTGGTTGTTCTTCTGTTTTAGATGGGGGAGGAGAACCAAGTTGCTCAAAAACATAATCCATCTCATGGAGAATATGAGTAGGAGAGTTAAGGACTATATGAGGGGAAGAAACACAGATGTCCTTGGGAGAGTGGATTGCCATCTGAATGTCAAGTGATACTTTAGTGGTTAGAGAAGGTTCCCTTTGAAGTACAACATCATCCTGTTGAGAGGATTGACGAGCAGCTAGGTGGGGTGGAGATGCTAGATTCATCTGTGAGGATGGAACAGACGTATCCAATTACCTAGTGGGGGCAGAGACATGTTCAGGGGTCTCATCTTCTTGAACAGTTTTTTTGGGCTTCCTAGGTTTAGAAGCTTTGGTAGAAGCTTTTCTTTTTGTCGGTACCTGTCAGGTGTGGAAGAGTAGGTGGATGTGGGTTCACCGAGGATAGGTGTTTCCTCAGTGTCATCCATTTGTCTAGCTTCAGTGTTCAGTCTAGTGAACACATGTTTGTCAATGTCCTTGATAGTGGTAAGAGGAGCAATGTGACAAACTTTATTAATGTCAGCAAAGAGACAGGCCATTACAAACCTAGGATACAACAGAAACTTGGGATTTTTCTGGTGATGTACGAGATGGTCAAAAATTATTTGAGACAAGTTGACCTTTTCGTTGGATAGAACTGCATACATCACATAGTTCATGTCATATGGCATTTCTCCCCAACTCGTCGACTTTTGAGACAGATACTGTAGAATGGTGTCATACAGGAACTTGCACTTAGGGTAGAAGAAAGCTTTGTACAAGGTCCCATTTTTCAGGTCACCCTGATAATCACACTGAACAAAAGCATTATGGAGAATTTTTAAAGAAACAGTGGTGGGAGCCTCAATGTCGTTCAGATTTAGGGCAAACGCTTTTTTTTTTTGTAGGGGTGATAGTGACGGTGACTTGTTGACCAGCGACCACCGAAGCGATGCTTTCAACAAAGTCATCCTTTATCACCAAGGATGAGTTTGCCCAAAACTGGTTTAGAGCAACTTCCGGAATAGGAGGGTTTAGAATGAAAGCAGTATGAACAAAGGAGTTTACCAGAGTGTCGATTGCTTCGTTGTAGTGAGAGTACTCAGAAGATTTGACAAGGTAAACTCCGAGGTTATGGATCGGCTTGATTTTCAAGGCCATTTTTCTTTTGCGACGATGAATACCGAGCAATTATAAACGCAAAGTGTGAGTGCAAACTTTGCTTTAGAGAAAAAGGGATGAGGAAGTTTAACTGTTCACACATAAGGGCGGTTTCAAAACTAAAAACTGCCAATACTTATAACATATCAAAAGTTTTACCTTAGGGTTCTACTCATTGGACAAACCTGTGATCATGAGAGAGAAGAGACAAATGACAAAGAAGTACGTTCATGCATACCCTGAAGTACAGACAAAGCTTTGTTGGGGGTGAAGCATGGTCCGAGGCCGTTACACCATCATCATGAGCATAAAGCTCAGACATAATCAGTGTAAACGCGTCGTGCCAGGCAACATGCCTGACAAGCAGTTGTCCTTCGCCATGAGTAACATTCGGAAGATTCAAGTTTGAACGGAGAGTGCTCTTTATCAAAGGAAGATCAAGTAACTTTATTGAGCACTTATGAAAGAATTGAAGGATTTTAGAGGGTAACCATTGATGTAAATAATATCAGTGGTCATTAGAGAAGAATGGGGTAAAAAGGTAAATGCAAGGATATTATCGAGCCTTGAACACAATTAATGAGGGTCAATTCAATTAATTGTAGGGGGTCTAATCCTGCAGAGCGATTAGTGACCGTCAAATCAGACGTAAGTCTCAAGAATTAGTTAAGTACAGAGAACAAAAGTTAACCAAGGAGGAGATTTTTAACATCGGAAGAACCTTATCCTCGGAAGGAAAGTAACCATGGATAAGTAAGGAGGTTAAAAGTCTCGGAAGAAGAAGAAGACATCAGAAGGGAAAGAAACCACGGAAGGTTTAAGATGTAAGAACGGAAGTATTAACCGCGGATAGATATGAAACAGTGGTTATAATAAGAACTGAACCTATCCGTGTTATTGGATAACCACTGAGAGATACCGAGGCCGCTTCATCATTGGTTTATCAAATATCTGTTGTTAGGATAATCATTGAAGATTATCATTCTATGTAGCTATATAAAGGTTTAAGAAACACATTCTTAACCATGTTTATTAGCTCATATTTATCATTCCCAATTTGGCCATAAACTTAGAAAAAGTTAAAGAGTCCAAGGGTTTGGTAAATATATCCGTTATTTGGTCATTTGTAGAGACATGATATGGGATCATAAGTCCCTTTTCAAAACAGTCTCTAAGGAAGTGATGCCTTATTTCTATGTGTTTAGTTTTTGAATGGTAGACATGATTCTTTATTATATTTTTGGCAGCTTTGCTGTCTATTAAGAGAGGTGTTTTAGTTCAGTTATTACAAAATCCTGCAGTTGTATTGCAACCAAAGGATTTGGGCAGTGCAATGGGTTGCTGCAACGTACTCAGCTTCAACAGTTAAATTTGACACCGACGTTTGCTTTTTGATGTGCCATGACACTAAGCAATTTGCAAAGAACTGACATCCTCCCGAAGTAGACTTTCTTGTGAGTGAGCAACCAGCATAATCACTGTCTGAAAAACCAACAAGCTAACAAGTTTGGTTAGCAGGATACCAGATACCTAGCACAAGAGTGCCTTTAAGATATCTGAGTATCCTCTTCACAAATGACAAATGGGATTGTTTGGGGGCTGATTGGTATCTTGCACAAACAAATGTTGCATACATGCTATATGGCCTAGATGCAGTAACATACATCAAATATCCAATCATGCACCTGTAGAGGGTTTGATCTATAGGTTCACCATTTTCATCTGGACTTATTCATGGACTTGTAACCATGAGGGTAGAAATTATTTTGCAATCATTCATATCAAACTTATTTAAAAGATCCTTTACATATTTACATTGATGAATGAAAGTCCCATTGGGGGTTTGTTTGACTTGGAGTCCTAAAAATGTTTTTACTTCACTTAAAGCACTCATTTCAAACTTAGAAGACATTAATTTAGAAAATTGTTCGCACAAGGAAGGTTTTGTTGATACTAAAATGATGTCATCGACATAAATTTGGACCAGCAAAAGTTCCTTGTCTACCCTCTTGATGAACAAAGTCTTATCAATGGTTCCCCGAGAAAATTTATTAGAAAGAAGAAATTGAGAGAGAGTATCATACCATTCTCTGGGTGCCTGTTTCAGACCATAAAGTGATATGTCTAGTTTTTACACTCAATTAGGATGATGAGCATCATCAAGTCCTGGAGGTTGACACATATAGACTTCCTTCTTTATTGTCCCACACAGGAATGCAAATTTTATATCCATTTGATATACCTTTATGTTATGGGATATAGCAAATGCTTGGAAGAGTTTGATAGCCTCTAGTTTGGCCACAGGAGTAAAGATTTCATCATAGACGATGCCTTCCTTTTGCAGAACCCTTGTACTACCAATCTGGCTTCATTTTTTATTATGATGCCTCTGTCATCTATTTTATTTCTGAATACCCATCTAGTTCCGATAAGTTGTTTTCCTGGTAGCAAGGGGCAGAGAGTCCAAACATTTTTCCTTTTGAACTGTAATAGTTTGTCTTGCATAGCCTATACCCAATTATTATCTTTAAGAGATTCTTGATATTTGGAAGGCTCAACTTGGGACAAGAAGGCTGCATGAATGCAGAAGTTCGAAATCTGGCTCCTAGTTTGAACACATTTATTTAAATCACCTAAGATTTGTCTAGAGGATGATTTCTACTGAAGGGAATGATGTCCAAACAGTTATTTGAAGAGGCAGCATCAAAAGAAGGTGAGTTTTCAGAAGGGGTAGAAGAAATGTAAGTGAAGCTTTCAAGATCGAAGAGGTCATCAGGAGTAGAAGGGAAAGATGAAGTTGATTCAGATTCATTGAATTTGACATCAATAGTTTCCTCAACAATTTTGGTCCTAAGATTGAAAGCTTGGTAAGCTTTAGAGGTATAAGAATATCCAACAAAATATCCGGAGTCAACTTTAGCAGCAAACTTGGTAAAAGAGTCTTTTGTGTTCAAAATGAAACACAAACACCCAAAGACTTTAAAGAAAGAGATCAGAGGCTTTATGTTATGAAGGACTTCATAGGCCGTCTTGTAACATCACTGTACTTCCGGTTGTCCGTACATCCGTACATCCGTACGATTGTACTGTTACGACCGGAGATTTATTATTTATTAATGATTATGAATTATTGATTGTCATTATTGATATCATCACTATTTCTGGTATGCATGTTATAATATATGATACGCGTAAACCATGGGAAGTTTAGTTGTAACCCAACTAAACAGAACCAGAGAGTTTATCGCAGTGCTATTACTGATGATTATGGATTATTGGTTTAAGAATGTATTGGGATGGAACTGGGAGTTGTTAGAGTTTGGTTGCTAAACGTAGTCAAGGACACATGGTCATGGTTTATCGAAATAGCGGTGGGACGGTGTAGAGGAGGTTGCGATCTACCTCTGCATATGCCCTATACATATGCATATTTCGGTCTATCATGGATGTGTCAGTGACTTGGTTTAGTGGGCTTTGGTTTGGGAATATAATATTTAAGTTAATAAATAATGAGAATAATAAATACGCGATGTGAGGTTACGGTCATTATTTAAACGCGAACGTTGATTCAGAAATATTAACTTAATAATGTATTCGCGTGGGTGACGATTCACACGAATATAATTATTAAGAATAATATATTGAAACGATATTCCATAAATAATAAATCAAATCGAAATACGATACGAGCGTCGGATTCGCAAAGGTGACGATCTTTACGAATACGTACGCGAGTAACGCGTTTCGACGAGATAATTAAATATTATTTAACGATATTAATTTAATAAATGGAAATTTAAAACGTTTATTAGGAATCACGACCTTAAACGGGAACGCGCAAATTAATTTATTTAAATAAGTAATTTAATGAGATTAAACGAAATTACTGTATCTAAATGATTTTATTTAAATTCATTTTATTTAAAAAGAAATATGATTATTTTAAATACATCAATGTTTCAAATATAATTATGAAAAGAACCGAGTAAGTTTATAAAGATTTGCGTGTATTAAACGAGATCATTTTTGCGGAATAAAGATTGTTTTAAATCAATTTAATTAATGAAACCCTATTATTTAAACAATTTATGTTTAAATATGTTTACGCTAAAAACCGGACATTTTATTACGATTTTCGCGATAAAAACGAGACCGAGCACCGGGGAAACACACGAGGTATAAAGGATGAAGCCTACTTCATTTTTCTCATTTCTTCTCATCTACTTCTCTCTCTAGAACCCACCCACGTCCACATTCTCTCTCTCTAACTTCTCTCTAAGTTTTCTCGCTCGTTACTCGACGAAATTACGAGATCTCGGCGCCTACACAACCGTGTGATCGAGGGGAACAAATAGAGGTGAAGAAATCAAGATTTCGACCACAGATTCGAGGTAAATCTGAGAATGTATGTTCGGTTTTGTTAGTTAGTCGTGGGTCTTGAATTTGTTGTTGATAAAATCGATTAAATAGGTTGTGAAACCTCAAAACGAGTTGATAGGAATGAGTAGAAATGGTTGGTAAGGTTTGTAACAGGTCGGCTTAAGGGTGACGATGGTGAGCTGCCAAGAAACACAGGGTTCGTGGCTGCCATAGCCGAACCCTTCCATTCGAAAACAAGCAACTGGAGCCGAACCCTAGGGTGACGAACCCTAGGGGACACCGAACCTTTTCACCCCACATGTAGCCGAACCATTTGTCAGCACAGGCCACGAACCCTCCTCCTTGTTTGGCCGAACCTTTGTCTATCGTTGAACCATGCAGGTAGCTGAACCTTGGAATAGGCGAAACCTTAGCCGAACCATAGGAGTCACGAACCTGTTTCATCACGAACCATTTACTAGGCTGGGCCGAACCTATGGCATATGCCAAAAGGTTCGCTGCCCTAAGGGGGGATAAAACCTAATTTTGTTTAATTAAGGGATTAGAGATAAGTGGAGGACATAATTATGTGTATATATATATATATGTACGTATATACATATATATGCACACGTATATATAACTATGCATACATGCAATGATGTAAAGTTGTCAATATTTTATAGAGATCAATTTGAATTATGAAATTATATATGTTGATCATTTTATAAAGTCAAGCTAAGCATGTTTTCTTGAAATTGAATTAAAGACTTAATTAACTTAAATTTCATGATGATTACCTAACTAAGGGTGCATGCAAGTATGGGTATAGATACGTGTATGATAAGGATTAACATCTTTGAATATACATAATTATGGTGAAACACATAAGGAAAATTACAACTAATTATCATATTGTAAATAATCTAAACTGTCAAGTTTGAATGATTTTAGTATGATAATCATTTTAAAACTCCAAGTGTATGACTTAACTTAGAATTGATAAATAAGTTGACAAAACGCTTGATCAAAACTAAACATTTAAGGGCAAATAAGTAATGGAATTTGCTAATACTTATAAACCCAAACATTATAATAAATACAGATTCGTTGAGTTGAGTTTACATACGCGAGCGCGCATAATACGAGAACCCGAATTCTAAGGACTTCAGGTGAGTTCTCATAACCTCCCTTTCTTTAAACTGTTTTGTTTTAAAAACTCGGAGGTGGAACATGTATACCAAATTTAATATTATTTTGATAAATCATGGTTAATACCTGTTTATCAATACGATGTTTACATTTGAAATTATCATTATTATTGGATTATCTATTATTATCTTATACCCATGTAAACATTGTTAATGACCATGGTCAATAACAAAGTTTACATGTATTGTCTCATACTCCGTGAAATCATTACTTTTAACTTCGGTTATTTGTTTTGACTTCATGTATTGTCACGTGGAGGGTTTCCACATCCGTGAAGTATTGCTCTTGACTTCGGTTAATTACTTTGACTTCATGTATTGTCACGTGGTTAGCGACCACTCCATGAATCATGTATTTAACTTATGTTAATTACATAATGATCATGTATAGTCACGAACATTATTTGAGAATATGATTGATGAGATTGGTTGATTAGTTTGTGGATTGATTAACTATATTTAATTATGATTATTTGTGATTGGCTAGGACTGATTTGGTTATGTGGTTATGTGATTGTGTATGTGTTTGATTGTTGAATTGATGGATGTGTGTTGGATTATCTCATACAGGTATTCATATGGATTTTCTCAAGAAGATCATAAGTTTTAACCTCGTTTTAAACAAAACATTTTATAAAACCATTTTTAAGCATAAACTTTCAAACTCATTTTACTAAAACATTTTTAAATATAAAAACTTATGATTACTCACCAACTACTTTTGTAGTTGACACTTGTTTTCTTACATGTTTCAGGTGATGGAGACAAGTAGGAATGAAGAGAGGATCTCTTCTATTTTGGACATCATCATATAGGATCTTGGACTTAGTTAATTAACTAAATTTCTGGCGATTAGAGTTTAGTTAGTTTAACTAATTCTTTTGTGTAACTGATGTATTTGATTCATGATGAACATGATTTTTGTGTAATTATTTTGGTTTATTAAATGATATATGATGATTGAATTAGATGCCCATGAGCTTTTGAACAATCTACACATCCCTCGTGGCATCCCGACGATTCCGCCGCCGGTCGGGGTGTTACAGGTCTTGTTATGTCTTTTCACAATGTGGACTCTGTTTTAGACATAGCAAGCAGTGTTCACTGCCTCAGCCCAAAAGGATAAATGTAATCCTGAATCTGCAAGCATAGTTCTTGCAGCTTCAATAAGTGTCCTATTCTTTCTTTCCATAACTCCATTTTTAGCGGGAGTTCTACGGACACTATATTGTCTGAGGATTCCTTTAGGGATGCAGAATTTATCAAGAAATTGATTCTTGAATTCAGTCCCATTATCACTCCTTATTGCCTTGACAAGAAGACCAAATTGTCATTCAAGTTGGGTGATAAGGGCAATTATTTTATCAGAAGTCTCATCTTTGCTGAAGAGAAAGAAGGTCCAACAAAATCTTGAGTAGTCATCCACAACAACTAAACAATATCTCTTTCTTGCCAAGCTAGATACCTTCACTTGACCAAACATATCCATATGAAGC
Source organism: Mikania micrantha (assembly GCA_009363875.1). NCBI lineage: Eukaryota > Viridiplantae > Streptophyta > Magnoliopsida > Asterales > Asteraceae > Mikania > Mikania micrantha. The sequence continues at coordinate 14,332,927 of CM018686.1, read as the reverse complement.
AGATTTAGACAGTTAGTTGTTTTGGACTCCTCAATAGATTTATGTGACGTTTTATGCTGCTTTCCCTTTAAGCAAGATTCACATTGACCTTCAAAGAGAAATTCTTTGGAAGGTAATCCTCTTACAAAAGAAAGGGTAGAAAGCTTATGAAAAGAATGGTGGTTAAGGTGACTGAATCTTCTGTGCCAGAGGGCAGTTTCAGAAGATGATGCTTTGGCTATCAAAAAAGTAGGACAGGATGTTTGAGAGTCAGTGGTCATGTCTACAACGTAAACATTTCCACTCCTTTTAGCCGTTAACAAGGTGTGTTGATCAATTAAGATCTTTATTTTTGAATTTATTTCAAGAGAATGAATTTTGCAACTGTCCTTGGTGAAAAATGAACTAAAGTTTTTGTCAGCTAGTTGAGAAACGCTCAAGAGATTAAACTTGAGGTTTTCAACTAAGCTTACATCTTTAAAGTGCAGTTTTCCACTCTGGACAGAACCAGACCCTACTATCCAACCTTTTGCATTATTTTCAAAGGAAACAGATCCTCCATTCTTTGGAATGTAGTTATTTAAAAAATATTTGCATCCTTTCATGTGCCTAGAGCCTCCACTGTCCACATACCATAGATGATTTTGGTTTGAATAAGGTCTCTGCAAATGATAATTCATTGCAATAGGTTAGATATGGGTCTTGTTTTATTTTTCGAAGAAAGAGAAGATGTTTATTTGTTTTGCTGAGTATTATTCATCAAAGTCTGTATCATCAGTATCAGTTGTTGCTGATTTTGATGCAAGATATTGATTTATGAATTCACTGAAGAAGGGTTCACCTTAGTAGGAGAATGGGCAGCAGGAGTCACCATGAGACAAGAAGGTGGTGTTCCAAGGATGTATGGCCCGGGAGAAGCAGATAGAGAAGAGGACAAGCGAAGAGATGAATGGGAGTTAGATTTTATTGAACTGTTAGCTGAAGATCTATTAGCCTTCTTTCATTTTGTCACACCCCAAGCCGGCAGGAACGGATCGGGTTTTCTCGTCGGGCGGAAGGTTCCCAGGGCGCGATATCTTGAGTGATAATCGAATGATCAGATTGTTTACATAGCACATGATAAATAAATGAGAAATGCTAACACATCCATGATATAGAATTACAAGATTAAATTACAATGTATCGTTCATAATTTAACCAAGTAAATCTATCAAAAGAATCAATGAACTATATCTTGTATCTGTACATGATATACAAAAGATGATTCATTGTTTTTGTCATCAAAAACATGCAACACAAAATGTAGCTAGGTCTTCTAAAAGTCCACTAGCTTAGTCCATGCATATAAGTAGCTACACCTATTCATCACCTGAGAAAACATGCATTTAAACAATGTCAACACTAAGTTGGTGAGTTCATAAGTATGTTAATTGAAAACCTTGATTCATTCACATGCTCAATCACAATGTATATTATGTTACTTGTATGTCATTTGTTTCACCTGTTCACCCAATGGTTTCTCAATAGTTATATTCATAAGTAATATATCATCCTAATAGGGATGCTTATATATAGGGAATATGTAAGGGAACTAAG